>JAOUQU010019057.1:0-18176 GCA_028566735.1 Ammoglanis amapaensis | reverse complement strand
GTAATTAATTAATCGTATACACACACACACACTCGCGTTTATACCTGCATGCATGCATACATTCATACATACACACACACACACACACACATACACACACACACACGCGCGCTTTTATACCTGCATGCATGCATACATACATACACACACATACACACACACACACACACACACACTTTTATACCTGCATGCATGTGTGATGAGTCCAGTCAGAGTTGCACAGAAGCTTAAGACTTTGTGATGGATTGTTATCGTAGTGACGCATGATTTAATGCTGCTGTAAAATCTGTAGATCATTTATTATGTGACCTATCAGAATGTCAACACACACACACACACACACACACACACACAGCAGAATGTTTGCATGTTCCCCCCGTGTCTGCATTACTCTCTTCCGGGTGTGCTGTCTTTCCCCCCTACAGTCTTGTTAATTAGAGATTCAGAAATTGTTTGTGTGTGTGTGTGTGTGTGTCCGTCCATCCATATCCTGCAACAGTCCGGCGACCTGTTCAGGTGTTTAGTGCATTCACCCAGTCTGTGTCCCACCGTGAACCTGAACAGAATCAGTCGCTGGTAACACTAGATGATGGATGGTGCCACTAGTGAACATCAACGAGTGTCCTGTCTGGGCCTGGATAAATAGGGAGGGTTGTGTGGGGTAAAGGCTGCTCCGTAACTCTGCTCCCTTTCTCTTTCAGCATGTGGATGGTGGGCGACCATGGAAGGATCATATAGAATGAGTGTGAAGGAGCTGTGTGAGACGGATGATCTGGCAACCAGTCTGGTGCTGGACCCACTGCTCGGGTTCAGCACCCATAAGATGAACATAAGGTAGAGATCCTGAAACAATCACTGCAGGGGGTCCAATTTAATCACACCTCATTATGAAATGATCTGATATACATGTGCACACATTTATTTTCAGGTTATTCTCATTCAGCATGTATTATTATTACTGTCGTCTTAATCTGCCATTATTATTAATGTCTTATTAACCGTATATTATTGACATCATCAGATTATTTATTAACAACAATTATTAACAACAATTACTGTGAATAACTGTGGAGGATTCTTCTGGAGACGAGTTCCACAGAAGTCGTGTCTCCCGGAAGCGATTAAAATATCACACATTCAAATAAATCTTAACCCACTTTAATACAGAAGAATTCTACTTCCCTGATTTATATGAACCTGTACACACACACACACACTCACACACACACTCAAAACGAGTAAAGCCTCCTGCAGTGAATGAAACAGACAAAACAACATGTCGTTACAAAACCAACTAAGTAAAAGCACTACACATTAAACACTACACACTGCAAAAGAAATCATTAATGATTCAAACACAATAAAGCGCCACGACTTAGTTACATCACACACACACACACATAAATATCACAACTACTGAACACACAACAATAATACGACCACATTACAATAATAAACATGACAGATTCAAGTTTATTTTGGCTGTAACGAATCTCCCTGTACATGGAACAACAGCGACGAGTCTTAACAAACACGAGAAGAGAAGTGGTCGGGGTCGAAGCTCAGATGTGGTACTGAATCATAAAAATAGCACACACACACACACACACAGAGCGACATGCGTCAAAAACATTATTTATACATATATGTGTGTGTGTGTGTGTGTAACCACAATATAGTTTAATATAGTTAAAAGCTGCTTAGATCATCAGATTTAATCTTACTAAAACACTTCTGATTGTGTTTACCGGTCGTACTAAAGGAAATCATGTCACTCACACACTTGTGGATCGACTCCATAACCTGATGTACGTTCACAGGACTGTTGGAGGTATTTTATTTATTTATTTCAGTCCTGAGCAGGTGGAAATCAGAAATACTTTGTAGACGTCGCACGCGATGCATCCTGACTGCATGACTGCTGAGCCACATTCGTGATCCAAATATTACATTTATCCTATAAATATTGTAAAAATGGTTCATTTAACGGTGCGAAATGTCAAATTAAATATAAACAACACAAGTGCAAGTGATGAAGTGCCTCAGCTGTACAGAAACCAACATAAATTGTGCAACATGTGCAGTGGGTCATGTTTGTTTTATATAAATCTACACACACACACACACACACACACACACACGGAGTCTGCAATTGACTGACCGCTTTATCTGCGTTTCTTCAGTCCGCTGCCGGAAATTCGGCGCTGGAGTTACCTCCGAGAGACTCTGCTGCGCTTCAAACGCACTCGGGACTTCCAGGCCACTTTCGATGCCCTGCTGGATGGCGAGTGGACGAGCAGCTACTTCAGCGGTCTGGGTTTGCATCGGCAGGAGCTGCTGAAACAGCACGTGAGTGCACCTGCATCCATTATGTCTCTAAGATCACATAAATGCAGAGACAGACAACAATATCTAGACATGATGCTAGAGTGTCGAACACGCCGTTTAAATAAATGCATAAATATTAGGAAAATGTTGTGTGTGTGTTTGGCTTTTCACCTGTGTGTATTAATGACGCGCTCACTTTCTGTTGTTTGTTTTTCCGTTGGCCTCTCACAGATGTACCGATACATCACTGCCTTCCTCCTGGACAGTGGTGTGCAGATCGAGTCATGTGACCGCTACTCATCAGAGACCAACGGAGCCAAAATCACAGCAACGAGGCACTGGTGAGGCTCCCAAAACAGTCCTCAGCGACACACACACACACACACACATATACGTAACCGAGCACTGACAGATGCGCCGCACCCGTCTGACCCGTGTTTTTCTGGTGAAGGTCGGTCGGAGAGCGGGTGGAGGTCCTGCAGGGCTGCATCGCCGAGCTCAGTCCAGCAGACAGCGCCGTGCTCCAGACCGGAGTGAACGACTTCAGCGTGATGTACTCCACCCGAAAACAGTGCGCTCAGCTCTGGCTCGGACCCGCAGCCTTCATCAACCACGGTGAGGGGCGCCGTTTCACACAGTGTGTTCACTTTAACACTGGTTTATTGTCAGGCCACTCTTACACACACACACACACACACACACACACACACACACACACACACACACACAGATCTTTTGATTGTGGTTTAGTGACTTACATAGTGCATGGTTAATACACTGGGTGCCTTTCCTGACTCATCCCTCTTATTTATCTGGGCCAGTTTTGTATAATAACACAACACGGCTCAGTTTGATTAAACCCAAACCTTATAAATGTAAGACTGGTTAGTTTAAGCATTCATCGTCTGTCCTGTTACGGATTGTTTACCTGTGTGTTTAATGTATTTACAGACTAAAGCTTGATTTGTGTGTTTCATGTCTGGAATCATCTTTCACTATTTATAAAACAAGCAGCCAAAGTCCAACGTAAAAAATGTCTTTATGCACTTATACATGCGTTTGAGTTATGAAACGTCTGTTCTGATCTACGTCATTATTTTAACTGTGTGTTATTGTACAGCACTTTATTGTCATCTAAATGTGCTATAAAACTAAAAATGTTTATACTTGTTTCTTTTTAAATCTTCGTCCTGTACAGATTGTCGACCAAACTGTAAGGTAAGATCCTTTTATCTTTTATTAATTCTTTATAGATTTAGAAACATCATTTTCCACTTACGCCCCCCCAGCTCATTAAAGATCCGGTCTCATGTTGCTCTCTATTCTTACTCTAGTTCGTACCTGGGGATAAGAACGGCGCCTGTGTGAAGGTGGTCCGGCCCATCTCACCTGGGGAAGAGATCACATGTTACTACGGCGACAGCTTTTTCGGCGAAGACAACGAGATGTGCGAATGCTGCACCTGCGAGAGGTAAGCGGCCCCAGAAGGCTGAGAGCTCTGACGTGACCTCGAATTAAACCTGAATTCTGTACGTTTGTAGGAGAGGTGAGGGATTCTTCAGGCAACGGCTGGACACCTTACAGGACTGGGAGGGATCGAGTGACCCGTTAGGACAGAAGTATAAATTCCGAGAGACCGACCTCCGACTCAACAGAGAGAAGGGGAACAGCACACCGAGTCCGTTCCTCCTCCTCTCTAATCCAGGTAAATTTAAAACCTCATAATGACAGACAGGATCTTAATACACTGTTCAGATGTGCACGAGTATATAAACTAAACTAAAGCAGAGAAATGGGGGGGGGGATGTGTGTGTGTGTGTGTCTGTATGGAACTGTCCTTAGCAATCGATCAGGATTTTATTATCATGTCTAGATGTAAACGTTTACACACGAAACAGCACCACGATTTGCTTACAAAGCTTCCTCCTGACCACTAATAATAACAATAAATACATTATGAGAATAAAGGAATCATTTAATGATCTAAAAATAACTTGTATCTGTGTTGCTCTGCTTCAGGATCGTACATCTTTGTATACTGTGTGTGTGTGTGTGTGTGTGTGTGTGTGTGTACACGCTGTCTGTTATTTATTAGAGAGATAATTACATGCTGTTCATTGTTAATAAAATAACACTTGGCCAGGAATATTTATAGCAGTGATTTACTGAGGAGATCAAATGTGTAAATTGGCCGTGACTCTACGAGGTTAATATAGTTAATATAGGTTAATAGTTTAAGTTTGAATAATTTATTGGCTCAGATCTTTTACCTGATGGCAGTGTAAACAATAAGACTTAATGTTATATTAAAGGTTTTATTTTTCTTATCCATTCCTGTTAAAAACATGTTCGTTGAGTTATTTTTTCAGCCGTGATAAATCTTACATTGTGATAAGAATCAAACGAACAACATTTCTGTTATTAGATTTTAACGCATTTTAAGTTCGCGGCCCCTCGGGCATCCAGGCTTTGCTGTTATCATGGCAAACGTTTGTGTGGCACACTGTGGGATCGATATTGTATTTATTTCTAATCTCATTGTGTCATTTGCAGTGAGCGAGAGTCACAAAAACATTGTGAGTGGTTTTATAAGAATGATGCTGTCGTCGCCTGGCTTTGTGATGTCCTTGTTTTCCCTGTCTCACAGTCCCTCTCTTCTTTCTCGCCTGTCTCTCAGCTTGTGCTCTGAAGAATTCCCAGCAGTCGAAGAGACACGCCCCGTCACTAAGCGGTAAAGCGGTGAAGACCAAGCGAGCCAAGCGTACAGGAAAGAGTCGGCGTACTTTCCACCCGTCATCACCGTATCATTACAGACTGAAGGATGTGAGCGTCTGTCTGTACAATCACAGCCTGGACTTTCTGTTGAGCTGCAAGGACCCTGGCAGCACACAGCGGGCCATCCTGCACCGGCTCGAGAGCCAGAGACCGAAACTGGAGCTCGCGGACGACAGCGACCGGAGTTCGGCGTCACCCACCGACGATCTGATCCGAGACGAGGCAGCGCCGGAAACTCCGAACGATTCGTCCGGCCACGAATTGAACCTGAAGCCATTCAGTTTGAGATCAGTCGAGGCAAACGGGGACGGCCGCGGACCAGACGGGGACACGTCGGCTTTAACCGTTGTCCATCAAATGGCGATTTCTTCCAGAAGCAGGAATTTAACCCACAGCCGGTTGAGACGTGTCAGAGCTTTGAATCGTCCGAAACAAGCTCACTTGAATAAAAAGACAATAAGAATAAAGCAACAGAATGGGGGCCGTAGCACTCGGAGTACATCAAGAGTGGTCGGTAAAGGAGCTCGACGTGCCGGTGTATCCAAGTTCCAGTTTGCTAAAAGCCGCCGTACTCGATCAAACGGCAGCAAGTCGTCACCATCACAGAGCAGCTTTGTGGCGTCCAAAGTATCCATGAATGTTTGCGACGCTGTGGGGACTGAGGCTTCTTCGGGACTCACCGTGGGGAGTGAAAAACACACACCTTCTGTTGTTACCCCCACCGGCGATGCTGCCCCCGCCAGCCTCCCTTCAGGTCTGACACGTTATGTCAAAGTCAGTCTGATTAGGGTTTCGGTCCCGGGAGAGCAGGCAGATGGCAGGGCAGGAATCTTGCACAACCAATCGAAGAGCAGACGATGCAAAAGCTTCACAAGAGCGCAAGAGAAGAGAGGCGTGAGGGAAATGTACTTCACACAGAGCGCCGACCGCTTCTTAAAGGTGACCTGCGATTTGGAAAGCAGTTCGAACTCCGATGGACATCCAGCCGGACGGACAGAGCAGGACGGTAGCTCGAGGCTCGAAGAAGAAGGAGACCTCGAGACCAAGACTGAAAGTAAACTTGCGGTGTCTGTAAACGTCGAGTCTCTGACTGAATGTTGTTCAGGAGTAAATACGAGTGAAGTCGAGTCTGAGAAAGAGCAAGACGACTGTGCTGAACAGGAAGAGGTTAAGCAAAAGACACAACTAACGTTTCAATTCGGAAGCAAAACCGTCGTCATCAAAGATGCTAAAGTCGTGTTGTCTGATATTGTTAAAAACGGTCACATCTCCACTCAGACTGGCAGTCGCTACCACACCATGCTCAGAAAGCGAAATAACAATTCTCAGACAAAAGAGACTGAAAACATCAAAACGTCTGCGCCCCTTTCTTCCTTTAAAGGGAGGAAATCATCGAGCACCAGTGAACGAGTAAAAAAAAACTCCGCGGAAAATTCCACGGCCCAAAGAGCCCCGGAAGGTACGACGCTCCCCCCAGAGCCCATCTCGCCTCTAAAGTGCAGCATGGATCACAATTCTCAGAGCAGCATACCGCTAAAGAAACGGGTTTTTCGAGAGTCTTTGGACGCAGATCCAGATCAGGATGCGAGCGTAACTACAACCACGACCGACCCTGCGCACTGTCTCAGTAAAACCACAGACACCGAGGCGGACAGTATGGAACTGGCGTCTGAAAGTAGTGCGAGTGTCCGTACTGAAAACGAGCAGTCGGGTTCTGCTGTCGAACCAAATCCCTCCCTAATAACCAAACTCAAAGTGTGTAGGAAGACTCTGATCAGAAAAAGATTTCGTCCTCATCAAACAAAACCAGCATTAGTTCATACCAGAGTACTTAGAGACCAGAGCGGTACGGTTACCGCATCACCAGCCAAGACAAATGGACCTGACCAGGCTAAAATTCATAAAAGCAAAATGACGAACGTAGAAAAGTGTGTAGAGGTAGGAAAGGAGACTGGTGAAAAAAATGACATACGAAGCGAGGGCACCGAAATGTCACAGGAAATCCCACCCAGTGTACTACCAGCGCCTGAGAACGGCAACAATGATGCCAACCATCCGTGCACCTCAGAAGACGAGCAGAACCTCAACTTCAGAATACGCCTAAAAAGGAAACGGGGTAAAGAATGGGAAATGGAGGGTGGACGCAAAGCTGATGGGACGCTGCCTGAAACTCCGAGTTTAAACGGGATTGACCCCTTTAGGGCCATTTTGGATTCCGTGGCAATTTTAAACCTAGAAATGGAGAGGATTCGGGGTCACAGAGAAGTTGACAAGAGTCTGGGTCTGGAGCAAGCTACTAAAGCCGTCCAAGACGTCTTGGAGCACTGTCAGAAAGAAAGTACGTTCAAGTCCAGGAGGAAACGCAGAAAGATTTCTGCCGCTAACATTGATGGTGGGAAACGTCTGAGCGAACCGACTCCCGTTCCGGGTCCGCAGGACGACCTTGCGCCGTCACGGCGACTTGATCAACTTGCTAGGAATCTTAAAGTCGAGGTGGAGAGTTTCGACATGAAGCCGCTGCCTCTGCTGAAATTGCGCCGCAAAGATAAGATCAGCTGGGAGGTTGACGGCAAAGACGTCTTGAAACAAGAGCACAGGGTCAAGGAATTGGAAAGTTTTACGATTCGGGAGTCAAGACTTCCATTGGATAGAATGCCTTTAAGAGTTAAGCAAGAGAGTCTGTCTCCCTGCCATCGCTGGATTGCCGCTGGCAAGTTTGACAGAGCCAGAGAATGTGATAAAGACACAATCAGTTCAGAGCCTTCACTTCTCTCTCTCTCACCCTTGTCTCTAAACTCTCCGAATAATGACGCGACGGCCGATGTGTCCTTTATCGGAGAACTGAGGGGCAAAGAAACGAGCCCTGCTAAAAAGATGCTGAGAGTCGAGAATCCTGAGAGCATCGACGGAAGCAACATCGGCTTGTGCCACAATTTGCTTCAGATCAACAAAAGCCTTTCTAAACTCCAAGCCATGAGCCAACAGGCACCGTTAGAAAGAGGCACCAGCGCAACTACCTCCTGCCAGATCCAGTCCAAACCCCTGTCGCCTTCCTCGTCACCTTTCAACACTGAGTGCGTCTTTCCAAACTATCCGGAAGACATTTTGGACTTCCCCTGTTTGAATCTTGACGGCTATGATCATGTGCCTTCACAAAGCACCCTCACGAACACACTGGCGGATTACTGCCCCGCTGAGCCAGACAACAATGGATCCTTCAGCAGCCCTTTCTCTCAGAGTCCGGCTGACGGTTGGAACCCAGAGACTTCTTACCTGGGCTCCGCAAGCCCAGGCAGCAGTTTTGGGACATCCGAGGATCTTAGTTTTTCAGATCTTGGGCTCCCGAGAGATGATGGTGAATCGTACTTCACTTCCAAAGAAAAGACATTCTGTTCTGCAGCAAGTTCAACGGTCGTCAAAGAACCCGAAAGAAATAAACTCTTACTCGAAGGTGCGTCTAGAAAACGTCCGGTTATTCTTCAGACCAGAGAAGATTCCTCTCTATTTTTGACAGATAAACCCAGCAGCCAAAGGGATTCAATTTTGTTTAATACAGCTTTAAATGCTAAGACGCTTCCATCTTGTTCGCTGCCTCAGGATAAGATGAATTTTTTTGAAGGTCCGAGGAGCCTCTCGGCCCAGTTAGACTTTGCCAGAGTTCAAGCCAAGGACAAATCGAGCGGACCTTTCCATTTCTCAAGCACCAACTATAAATCACAACCTTCGTTTTTGAACCAGTCAGTGCCGGGCTTGTATAATTCTGTACTACAAGGCAACCCGGTCAAACCTTTCCATTCCGTACACACGGGAAGCAAAGCCACACCATCTTTGGAGTCACCGCTGAACCTCGGCGGCACGGTTTTTCACGGCTTCGACAAAAAGCAGACAATCTTTCCGAATCCCAACAGTCTGATGAAAATGGAAGGTGGAGGTTATGCCTGCAAGGGTTCCTCTTTAGGTGACAAAATTAAATCTCATGGCACGAAGTCTGGACCCAACAAGTCTGTTCCAGGTCCGTCGAGTTCACAAGGAGATATGGATCCGTCATCCAGTTGTCCTTCGAACATGTATTCGAGAAGTATGAAGACTGTAACCCTTAACAAGGGCTTAGGTCAGGTCCAGCAACAGCCTGATAAGGTTTACCCGGTTTACTTCAACTCCGGCAAAGCTCAGACAAACACTAGTAAAAATGTGCCAGTCGATAAGCTCCGAAGCAGCAGGGTTGACAATCCCGACGTTCTTTCGACGTTTTTCCCGAGCACAAGCTCTCAGACTCACAGCATACTTCAGAATAAAAGCCTTAGACAGGATAAACCCCAGGCGGTTGTGGCTCCCAACCAGAGTTCCCAGACTTCTCTTCCACTCGACAGGAGTCAGCTGTTCCTCTCGCACTGTGATTCGTTAGACGCCGGCTTTGGCTCGCGACTCTCCCCCGCCGTCTCCCAGCACAGCAGTCCTCAAGTGAGCTACCAAGATGGCGTCAGTCAGAACGTCCCGGCGAGCAAGGCTCAGCCATCCGGCTTGCCGTACGGTCAGTCGTCTCACCCGTCGTACGTGGTTAATTTCACCGGTGACCACTCACTCACCCTGAATTACAACGACGGCGCTGAATGCCTGAATTACTCATCATCCATGCCTACAAATTACACCTACCATTGTCTCATGGAGCCTTCTGGTACCCAAGGACGGCTCATCGTCGAACAGTGCGGCCCCTCTGGCGTCTCGCATGCTTCCTCCGTAGGTGGCTTTACGGAGACCAGCAAGCAGCACGGACAGCCCAGATGCCATCCGGTCAACTCTCATCACTTCCAGTCATCGCAGTCGCAAAACGGCTCCCTGTCTGACCGCAAACCTAAGAGGCTGAGGCTGGTGGTGACCGACGGCACGGTCGATCTGGACCTGCAGTACACGGACTGATTAGCGTCCTTATTTATAACCCATGATGCAACTACTGTTTTATATGTACAGGTCTTTTAAATGAATTCTTCTTAGCATTCACATCAAGCGTTTTTGTGTTAACGAAAGAAAGAAAGAAAGGAAATATATAAATATGTACAGATGTATGTATTGATGGTTTGAACACTTTAGCACATGTAATGATTTGTGTAGAATATTTATGTAAAACGTTGCAGGCTTCACGTTGTCGTTTCACATCGGCCACACTTGTGATCTTTCATACTTCTGATACTCGTCAGTTCAAGTAACACGAAGGCCTTCGGGCTACCTAAACATTTCTAGTGTTTTCACTTAGGACCAAGGATGGATTTCATCTATTAGTTTATTTATATATTATTTTGTCCTTCCTAGTTTCTGTTATTTAAAATCGGTCCGACAGTTCACGATGCAGAAAGAGCTGGAAGAACAGGACCTTGTGTCTTCATGTTTGCTTCTGCATCTCCATGAAGCTGCTCCTGATGATCTAAATCATTCTAGTCACATGAATTCTCGTTTTGTTGTTGTTTGATGGTTTCAGCCAAAATAAACGACCCAATACCTTCCTAATACGCAACTTTAAGCCATCTCTAGGGTCATGATGGCATTACGTAGCCTCTTCCATCAGTTGTATGATGCACTGGGTCAGAATGGCTCCAGATACACGTGAGAACTTTTTCAGACTGCTTATTTCCTGGTGCTCTGAATAATGTGACTTGGTGCTTGGTGTTCTTGCCAGTTTGGGTGTCCACAGCTCGTGGGTGTCCACATCTAAAAAACAAATACAACAAGACTGTACCAGAAGTACACAAGTGACCACACAAGGTGCTTAGCATACCGCAGCGTAGTGTTGAGTATTTGTACTGAATAGATGCTTGCATTTGTTTGTTTTTCCCTTTCTCACAAGCAGAGGTCACTGTACCCGGTGCACAGACCCTGGCACAAACCCTGCCACTTACTTACCCACCCTTCCTGTGCATGCTGTTTGTAATGTCATAACTTTTAAGCTCTGTATACTCTGGAGAGGCAGAAGTATTTGTGGAGTGACCTGTTTATTTCCATCTCCGCTACTCCGAAAAATGTTTGTGCCGTCGGGATTGTTTCCTAACTGTTCGAGGAAGGCCAATATCATATTTCTATTTATTTCGATATGATCCACACGGTGCTTTAATATAACAATGATTTGTTTGTACTGTACACAGACGTTTGTTTTTTCTAGGACGTGTTGCTTTTCCACTCGTATCGGGATTGATTTTGTTTAGAGTTAGCGAGTTACAGATTTAATCTGAATAACTATTCCACTGTACAAATAGACATGAAAGATTATATAAATAAAAGATTTGTCACAATCTTTTTAAACGTTTATGATATTCTTTCCCACCACGACCGCCGGATTAAATGAGAGCGACATCATGAGGAGCACAAACACCACCATGTTGATTTAAACACCACATGTTGTACAGAACTATAAAGCATCAGCTCAGTTTAGTAAACTGTATTTATTCTTATGCTTTAATCGAACTGATTTAAATGGTAGTTGTGATCTTGACCTGCTCACGATTGTTTCTGCCCAAAAGATTGAACAAGTGGAGTGTGTAATTGCTGTTGCTGCAGTTGTGACCCTCCTGATCTTTGATTTTTACCAGTTCTGTCTGACATGTTTGCTGTGTTTGATTTATTTATTTCGATGACCCTGATCTGCTTTGTCGTTGTGCTTTTTTATTTCCCCTCTTTTCCTGGCTTTATTTCCCTTTTCTTGTTTCCGTGTCCTCGCGGCTCTCATCAGGACCGCTTAATCGCTCTTCCGTTCTTCCTCTTGGCTCGTGACCCATTTTCAGTTTTCCGCCGGAGAGTAAAGGGTTCGTTTCCCCCCCGAGCCAAGTGGGCCAACTTTTTTCATAACGAGGCCGATTTACGCAATTCTACGTGTTCTTGCTGGACCCCTGAGAGGAAGGTTCCAGATATAAACGTTGCCAGATCGTACTCGTACGTACACGGTTCTGTTCAACGGGGGGGTTGATTCATCAGCGTTTTCAGTATGGCAATAAAATATGGAGTTGTAAGTAATAATAAAGCTCTAACCAGCCTACAGAATCAATTATGTGCAACGTATTTACAACATAAAATTTGTCTAGAGAAGCACAATGTGTTATCGTTTAATAAAGTATTAATTTTAATTTTTTTTTCATCTTTGTAAACAATTCTTGTTGTGATAAAGACTGTGGTGTGTATGGAACTACGATAGTCCATGATCTGATTTCAACATTCCTTGCTACAATAGTGGGTTTAATGCCATTCGGTTTTCTTTTTTAGTACCAGAACTGAAATCTCATTTCTAAATCGTGTCATATTAGCCAGCATGTTTCTCCTCCGGCTGGACCGGGAATAAATATCTGGCAGGACGCTGAGACGACAGATGTTTCGCAGTGAGAAAACGAACACCGGCGTCACTCGCAGATGCCTCGTCGCTTTTTTATTTGCATGACGTTGCGAGGGTGTCTCAGTTGTTGTGTTAATGGTCTGAAACGGGCAGTCGGATTTGTTTTCGATGTTCTCCGTGGCTGCAAGAAGAGAGTACACAGGCCAGATACCACGCGTCCATTTCCACGTGACTCCGGTAGTTAAAAGCGCTTCACTGACACTCTGCAGCATTAAATCAATTTCAGAAACTCTTCTCGTGGAGTTCCAGACCGTTATCAGTGTCCTCCGGTTCACAAATACACACCCACTCGCTGTTTGTTCTCCAGAGATCGTCTCAATGGGCCGGCGTGTTCCTTTTCTTAAGCGCAGGCGACTAGACGAACGTGACTGAACGCATTTTTTTTCCTGGTGAGGTGGCCGTGCCAATAAAGTGTGTGTGTGTGTGTGTGTGTGTGTGTGTGTGCTGTGAGGTAGGGACGGTGTAGCTTAGTGAGTAGGACTTTTTCTTTATCAAATGGATGATTGTGGGTTCAAATCAAGGCTCGATTGATTTGCATGGTCATTGTTAGGTCCTTGAGCAAAGACCCTTAACTCTGTCTGCTCCAGGGGGCACCATTGTTCAGGTGTTCAGTGTTTTGGCACTTGTAACAATAGATGATGGATGGATGGATTAATAATTTGGCATGAATGTGCGCTACGATTCCATTCTTTCAGCTTTTTCGGTGCCGGCCTGAGAGGAGTTGGCTCCGACTTTTGCGTCCGAACGAATGAACGACACGCCGAGAGAAAACGAAGCCCGTCGAGAGAGAGGAATCGAAATGGAACCCCGGCAGAATCAAGACGAGCCCGATCATGCGGCGTAAGAGTAGAGAGGAGAAGAGATGGATGGAGAAACGCATCCAGGAGGGTCGATGAGAGTCGACTGTAGAAAGGAATGATTGTGTGAAAAGCAAAGAGGAGAAGAAAAGTGTCAGACAGATAATGAAGGGAGATGCAAAGAAAGAGGAGAGAACCAGTTGAGAACTATTTCCATGGTGACCAGAGGAGGATGGATCTATCAGATGAAAGATTGGTTCAGACTTGCCTGACGTGACCGACCTTCAGCGGTGTCGAAGTCATTTGTTCGACTTGTCACAGTTATTACACCCCACAACGACAAGACGGATCTTTCTACATTTATTATAATGAATAAAAGAGAAATTCAAGCTTATTTTAGGTTTACAAAAAAAAAAGTTTGGATGTTGTTGACCTGGTCTGTTGGGACGGCAAATACGGATCTCCCACCGGCCTTAAGACTTTAGAGTTGCAGACATCTTTGTACATTTATTGTTTTAGTTATATCATATAATAAAACATACTATGTAGACCATATACACGGCGTATCCAAAAGTACCACAAAAATAGTTTATTCATACAGTTTAATTTTCTAAACTTGTCTCCAGTCTAAACCAAAACGAATAACGTCTGGTTTATAAGACGTTTATAACACTACGTGTACGCTGCATAAACTAATCGGAACTATGAATTTTGTCATCTAACATAACTAGTGTATGTACTTTTATATGCATATATTTTTATGATATTTTTTATTAAGAATTAGATTAAAAACGTACTCAGCTGTTCTCAAAGTAACTAAATGTCTGGGAGGAATTCGTACCGTGTGTTGTAATGTTTACACACGAGCTCGGATTGTGTCGATTGTGTTTCCTTGATGGCCTCGTTGTCCTAAATCGGGGCCAATTTGATTTCTTGTGGACCATCAGGTTCGGATTTAAACTCCTGCCAATCAGAACAAGATGGAACATCAGGGAGACGTTTCAATGAACCGTGAGATTTTTGCATGACTCTTTTAATCCTTTAAATGGCCCTCCATTACCTCATCTGGCTCTGGCATTCGTCTGGCTCTGCAGATGTGTGTGCCGCATGCCGGTGGGCGTGCTGGTACCTCTGGCTTATTTTTTAAGTTCTGGGCTGAACGTCGTCGCGTCATCTTCCCGAAGCCCGAGAGAAAGTCAACGAGCATCGTAAGCGGAGAGAGAGAAAGAGATGGAGGGAGGGATGCGGGAGGGATTGATGCTAGGAGGAAGAGGAGGAACAAGCAAGCCGAGGGAAGCTGGGAGGGGGGTAGTGGAGAACGAGAGAGAGAAAGAGAGAGAGCGACCAACCGGCTGAGGGTGAGCGAGAGATCGGGGCTGTTTGAACGATCGCGAGACGAAGGGAGGGCGAGTCGGGCTGTCAGAAGTGTTACTATAGCGCTCTGAGTCCGCTGGAACGCCGAGGGTATCCGGAACCATCGGTGTAGTAGGATGTGATACACGGCGACTCTCGGCGCACTCCCCTCCTGCTCCTCTTTTTCTATTTGCTCGGTTCAGTTCCCTTGCTTGAACGTCGGCTGGTTTATTCAGCCTGATCCTGTGGACGGTTCTGCCCGGCCGACTCGATACCAGGGAGACGGTAAGTAAGCCGTTTTTTTCCTCTCTGTGTGTATCAGGCGTGTGCAAACCAGCTCACCAACCGATGCACCGATGCAAGTCGAGTCCAAGTTCTCGCAAAGCTGACCGGGTTCTGCAGAGTGCACGTGCACAGATGAGATTTACCGGAGGCGCGGGAGGAGCAACGGAACCCCTCGTCCGGGGTTCTGGAGACGATATGGGAGCGCGTGAGAACGTCCTACGATGGTGAGGAGCGTCGAACGCTCGATGATGTGCAGCTTTCTCTCGCTCCTGCTAACACACCCACTCACAGACGCTGGCACGCTCGTCGACACCCACCGAGTTCTGCCAGCATGGAACTCAGACAAAACGCCAGCCAGTCGCCCCCTTAGATATGAGACTGTTTTGGTAGCGGATGGGAGTGAGGCAGCTAGGTCTAGTCATTTAAAGGTTGCTGGTTCAAGCCCCACCTGTGCCAGGTTGCTGCCTGCCATGGCCCCTCGGACCGTACTGTAAGTCGCTTGGTAAAACCTGAATCTGGTTAAATTCGAGCTCTCGCCAGGCCTTCTCAAGGGACCGAGGATGATGGAACGTGTCTGTCTTCACTGCACTTCCACCAGGATCCACTTAGCAACTCGTTCTTTGTTCTTATTTGCAAAACTACTGTACACACGAAACAGTCTAAAGTATCCGGACATGACTGTAGGATTATAGTCGAACTCGAGTTTCGTCTGTGTAATGTTGAGTTTATTTCACAAGCGGGTTTGATTCCAAATGGCTCAGGGAAGTTGAGAAGGGTTGAAGGGTTCGAATCTCAGCTCTGCCATGCAGATACCGTTGGATCCTTGAGCAAGGTCCTGAATCCTGCCTGCTCCATGGGTCGTGTAAACATTCTATCATATACAGATGTTGCTGTGTGGTGTTTTTCTAATCACAATCGAGCCATTTTATTATTGGGACTTCTGGGTAAATCAGGGATGGCTTCATTGGTTCTATTGGGTATATCGGACATGTGCCTGCCAGGCTTATTATCCACACCATCATTGTTTCTAATGGTTACATTTGCCATGTCTAATTTAGTTTTGCTTCCAGGAATATTACCTACAGCTTCATTGAGCCTGATGGGTAAACGCAGTTGACGTTTTATTCTCTTTGGACTGCCAGGCATACAAGCTACTTCATTATTGAGACTAATGGGTAAAGCGGGCACGTCTGGATTCCTGTGACTACCCGGGCACAAACCAGGACTATCATTGGTTCTAATGGAAAAATTAGGCATTATTATTATTCGGCTTATAACCCCGAATCTTCTCTGGGACTGACTGGTACAGAAGATGCACACTGGTCACACTAGTAGGTCACGCTTCCTTCACTGAGGCTGACGGTAACTAAATGTAAAAGCCCACACTTACAGTACTGGTACAGCGGGCTTGTCTAATTAAACGTGACTGTCAGGCATATAACACAAACATCCCTTACAAAGAATGATGGGTAATTGGTTCTTCTCTTTTCATTAGGTTGAAAGAAGCATTGCTTTTCTTTTGCTGGTCTGACGGGTAGCATGCACGCTTCAGTGGACTGACTGGCGCAGGGGTTGAAAGTGCTTCACTGGGATGAACCATGCCGGCATCGTTATTAATGAACAGGAAATAATTACTGCTCATCATTATTGGGAATGGAAAAACTTCCTGATGAAGGTTTATTAATCCCAGCAGTTGCTTACCAGCCTGGAATATGACGCGCCCTTTTTAAAGAGGTCGCTTGGCACAGATGCCAGGTTGCATGATGACCCAGTTCGGTGTAGCTTCTCTCCGGGGTCGGACACAATCCAGATCGAAACGTCTGATGTTCAACATGATGAGAGTTTGGCGTGGCACTTAACATTGTGTTCAGCTGGGAAGGATTTCACACACAGGGTAGATCAGACCTCGCCGTCCCTCGTCCGAGTCTCCAGGACGTGTTTACTGCCTCCTTAATTAGTTCTTAAGACGCTAATAAAATTAAAACGTGATGTTTTAATCAGGCTCATTAGTCGCTTGTGCTTGAACGACCGGTTATGATTAGCAAACGCGACCATGTGACAGACGCCGCTGTCTTACCTCACAATTCCCATCATCCTTCACTTCCCGAGAAGAGCCGTAATAGGCACCTTAATTCTGAGTGGTAATTATTCACTGCGGCACAGCATTCTCAAAAAAAAAATAATAAATGAGCCAGATGTACCGTTTAGGGAACAGGACCAGTAATCGAAAGGAGGCCCGGTTTAAACGTGACTTTACTGCTATATTTCTGCTGTTGGGCCCTTGAGCGAGGCTCTTAACTCTTTGCTCCAACTCTGGACTGTAATGACTGTAAGTCGCTTTGGATAAAAGGCGTCTGCCATCTGCTAAATGCTGAAAGTTTGAATGTAAATTCGTTACCACACAGAACCGCCGCAACGGTCGCCGTGCTTACGGTTTAGTTTGACAAGTCATGCCGCTCTGAATTCTGGGAAATCCGTTCGTTCGACCTCGATCTGGGGGATCTTCAGTAGGCATCAAGGATTCCAGTCGAGTCTCCGGGTCTTTATTTTAGATAGTTTTATTCTGCGCTACACGATGAAACGTGCTGAGGTTCGACAGCGCCCGTGTATGGCAGCGTTGAGGAGAACGGCGTGACTCGGACGTGGGCGGCGCGCCTCCCACGTCAGGTAGATCTTGCCGGGCGTGTGTTGGCACAGGGTGGCATCGTCCTCAGTCATTAACACCCAGCTCTATTCACTGAAAGGCTTTTGTATGTGCTGCAGAACATGGGCAGCTTACAGAACGCGTACACGGGTCAGCGCGCCGGCCGGCCGTAATTATACACGCACGCGGGTTCTGTCAGAGACACGACCGGCGGAATATTGAATAAATTAATTAATAAAGAATCCGACTTGTTTTTCATCCGCCTGCGAGTCTGGTTTCCTCCTCTTACGGTTTAAGAACCCGCGAGAAAGTCGTTCGTCGTGAGCCGGGATCGAGACTCTTCATCCTGATAAAGTTGTTCTGATCTGAAAACTTTTGCTCTTATTTATTTTTAATTAATAATTCTGGGCAGATAATCAAACATGCAGTCAGCAGCAGCACCGAAATGAGAGAATAATAAAGCAGAAAGAGGAGCATTTCTTGCTCTCGGCGGGGCGTCGACCTGTTTTTTTTTTGTTGTACTTTTTGTTCTAAACGTAAACGGCGGCGGGGTCCAGATGCTACCACCAGGGCGGCCCCGCATCGTATAACCCCCCCCCCCCCCGCCCCCCCCGGGCCAGCC
>JAOUQU010018950.1:0-29358 GCA_028566735.1 Ammoglanis amapaensis | reverse complement strand
GTGTGTGTGTGTGTGTGTGTGTGTGTGTGTGTGTGTGTGTGTGTGTGTGTGTGTGTGTGTGTGTGTGCATGCGTGTGAAAAGGAAAAACAATCCTGACAGATCGTCATATGTGTGGGTTAAAGCCCACAATATTGAAAAAGCGGGAAAAATACAAACAAGCAACAGACAGGCCATGAACACTGTGTAGCAATAAATTTGTGGAATGAAAGTAAATAAATGTAAATAATATTTTCAATTTTTTTAATGCGATGAGGCTTCTGTTAGATCCTTAGCGAGACCTTTAGTTATCTAGCCACATGATTTATGTTTTTTTATTATCTGCATGTTTTTTTCTGAACTTCATTTTATACTTAATTAAACAAGTCACTATAGGTTGTATTAAGGTTCTCTTAGGGAATAAACGTACTTGCAAGTGCACAAATTGGCACCCCGAACACATTGCTGACTAGTTTTGTTTCATGGCAAACACTAGTGACACTCTTGATTGTCTTACTGCTAATATGGTTTCATCCACAAATAACATGAAGTCATTATTAAAGCATTTTGTTCCTATAATAATTGTAATATATAGCAATGTTTTAATAATAAAATATTGTGAACAAATTATCTCAAGGTGACTCGCCACTGACATTTAGACTGACATCTTATTTGCAACAGTACTGCATAATCATTGTGACATTATTCATTTAAAATATTTCACACATCCTCTAATTGGGACCGGTCAGGTCTACAGGCAGGCCAGTCTAGTCCAGCATCTGTACCCCGTTCTTTCCCCGCAGCCATGTTTTCGTGCAGCAACATAGTCTTCGTGAAAAATGCAAGGATGTCCCTGAATAAGATGACGCCAAGAACATATACACATGCAACTATAACGATCTTTGTGTATTTTTCTACATTAATGCTGGCACTGACTCTATACTATACTATACCATGACCAACCCTGGCTTCAGAAAAAAAAAACATTGTCACAAAATGTCATCGCTGTAATCGCTGTCAAAGTACAGCATCTAAATGATTGGCCTTCAAAGTTCATTGTCTGAGCAGAAATAAACCACGCAATGTTTTTACACAAGCCCATATGAAAAGGTATAGACTGGCTTGTATAATTTACACTGTAAATCCAGATGTATACCAATCTCAGATAACTCTCCAGACTTTTCTCCCATACTACACAGCACTGTATAAGCCTCAAGTACTTGGGTTACTATTATCATCGACTACCTGTGTTACATTTATTATTCAATCTGTGTTTATATTCTAAGCGGTATCTGTCATATTTGTAATTCCAGATTTAGCGCTTGACTTGCTCCAAGCCTCTCATTTATCATAGTGATCGAACGTTGTCACTGATACACTGTCAACTGGTACTGTCTTTTATTTCCACCCCATAAACCATGCAAATCCTTCCTTGCCTGAAGGAAGTCTTTTTAGTCCATTACAAATCTGCCAGCTGAATATGAGGCAACATCTAGTGCGCCTGTGAAATTCTCATAGCCCTGACAAAGTGGACACAGCAGCCACGCTAATTAATTCTTTTCTCCTGTTACTCTGCATGGTTGTGGTATTAGCAGATGTCCTACAAGCCTTAATTCACATGGACTTGGCAAGTAGGAGATCAAGATCTCAAAAACATTGGCAAAATACTTGGCACTAGCTGTGACTGTTTTATCTAGGTAAATTGCACTTGCAGTCTGCAAGGAATAAAGAGTGTTTTCAATATGCCAGTGTTTTAAAATGTATTTTCAATTGGTGACCTGGTAGCATGATGTTGGCATTGCCTTGCAAAAATACTATCACTACCCAGGAAAAGAAGCTTCCTCACTAAAAGCATGTGTAGCTCTACAAATTTCATTATACACCTTACACTGGTGGTAACTTCACACATTACAAGTTCCAATCCCATATCATGACAGATGTTGGCTTGGAGGGTGCTTGTTATACTTGTCATAGAGTACTCTACCAACGTTTTTAAATAATATTATCATATTAACCTGGTTCCTTAAACTTATTCAGAATTACCACCACTAGCACTGCAGGGGAAGCAGTGTTCACAGATTAATGTACAAAGAACCATGATCAAGTGGTCTTGCACTCAAAACATGAGTATAAATGGATATTTGTTGAACTATCACTGTTTATTGCCAAAACCCTTTTAAATCCACTTTTTTCACATTTAGGTGATATAAAATTCTAAGTTTTCCGCCTTGTTTGTTTGCTTGCAGACTTTTTTGGGGGCAAATTTTGTTTCTTTTTTCTTATTTTGAAATTGTCCATTTGAGTTTTCTACGTGAATTTTCAAAATTGGTGGATGGGAATTTGGTTGTTGTCTTTTCGGCCATCTAAGATAAGCTTGACAAACTGTGCAGAGACAAATTTCTATACAACTTTCTGTCTGTGATGTAGATTTTAAGCCTGCAGTCCTTGATGCAGTTTTAATTGCCAATTATTTTATGAAGACAATGTGGCTATGTCTTTAAAATCAGTGTGACATTTATTCATCCAGTGCCATCTAAGAACTCAAAGATCTTGCACCTAAACTGTGGATTTTCAATAGGACTTTTTTGAATATCATCATTTCTGTTTTAATTATACTGATCTTATATACTGAATAGTGAAAGTTGAATAGGAGAACATTTTACATGCTGCTCAGTTGCCGATGAATTTAGATGAAGTACATTGAATATTATATGCTGTAACCCCATGTTTTTCTTCACAGTGCAAAGCTTTATAATATTACACAATTTTTGTGTATAATTGTTGCAAATATTAACTTATTTTGAATTTGATGCTTAAAACACGTTACAAAAAACTTGGAACAACAAAAGAATGGTACAGTTAAGGAAAGCCAAAAATGTCTGTTTGCATTCCACATTTGACAAGTTAACAGGTTCATTGAAAACATCTAAATTCACTTTACTAGTAGCAGTATTGGATTTAACAATCCATCTAATGTATCGAAGCATTGAACCCAAACATTGAATGATCCGATGTAGTGTCAATGAGATGTCTACGTAAGCTAAGCTTTTTATCATTTAAAGTTCACCGGATTACATTTTGATGCAGTTTGCTATAAGCGTGCGTTATAATGCGGTATGGCCGACCCAAACGGTGTAAATGTGAAATCTGGTTAGTCATATTAAAACCCTGATTGATATGTAGCGTACAGAGCGATTCTAAGCAGTAACAGCAGAAAGATATAATGTTATTGTGTCATATTTTTGTACAATAAACCACGTGTTGCTTTAGTTTATACCCAGGGCTGAATAAATACATGAAGTAAATCCAGAGAAGCACTGATACATGTGCATATGTGTGTGCGTGCGTGCGTGCGTGTGTGTATGTTGTTTTGTATTAGAGGTGATTTGATTATTTCTCACAAATGAAAGTTTACCCTGGAATTGAACTCGGGACTTCTTGCTGTGAGGTGACACTTAAGGCTGATTTATACTTCTGGATCGACTTGTGCGAGACAGTGTCATCACCTCAACAATGTTGTTTTCTTTTTATAGTTTTGCGTTGAGCTCTTATATACGCCACAAAGTAATTCACTGCCACAAAGCCAGAGGTTTGATGAGTTTCTGAGGGTGTATCTGTTTACCCTTCGGTTTTATCCACGAGCAGAATATACTAAATAATTTTTGTACAATTTAGCTCATCAAAATTAAACAACGAATGTTTTAAATTGTTGAATCATAAACAAAACATAAACCACAAAATCAAGGAACCACCATATACAGAGAGCGAACTACAAATGTGCACATTCTGTTTTAATGGCTATAATGCTCACTTTTGTGGTCTAGATTGGTACTCTTTGCAGTCGGTGCATGTAGGGTGACTATAGGGCTCTAAGGAGGGGGGTCTTGTCATGGAGAGACGATGTGTATTTGACAGAGAAGTATAAATTGGCCTTAAGCAATAAATATATATTAGATTTCTTGCGGTATATGTTAATATATACTTTCATTAATCTTTTCTTAATAGTGGCTTTGAGTCAGCGTGTTCGAGTTCTACCTGAAGTGGAGGCCTACCCAAACAAGTCTGTGAATCTGCGCTGTGAATTTATCAATGCAGGAACCACTAAACTCACACAGGTACCTACATTTGTTTCTTGTAGCATTTAATGTGAACATTTTTAAACATTCCAAACTGGCTGAGAGAATAAGGAATATACATAAAGCAAAGTGTTTCTTACATTGTGTTTCTTGATCCATTTTAAGGCCAACAACACAAACAAATTGTTTAGTTGTTTTGTGAGATGTCAAAGCCTCAACTGTACCATTTAAATTACATTTTCAGTATTTAGCAGACACCTTTACATTACAGGTACAGTATACAGTCTGAGTAATGAGTGTTAAGGATTGTTCAAGGGCCCACCAGCAGCAACCTAGCAGAAGAACCGGCATCATTTGGATTACTGGTTTGATACCTAACCACTAGGATACGGCTTACACACAGGGGAATAATGTATCAGCATTTCACCAGATATGTGCAGCAAAACACACATTTACACTAGTGAGCATACACAAAGATGCATTAAAGACCACTCTTGCCTGCCATGGGGGGCAGCCTTAGCCACGGTTCCCAGGGGGCAGTTAGGTATTCTGTGCCTAGCCACGGCTGCCCCACATGTCTGTCAGAGACAGGTCTTGACTGCTAACTGACCAGTCTAATACTGGTAGCTTCTTGATAAAATTTATTAAGGGATATAACAACAAGTTCGAGCAAAGACTTTTGTTTAGCACAGCTAACTGCAGGACCTTAAACTTACATAAGAAAACATTAAATACGAATTGCAAATAATTTATCAGCATGCTTAAGCATTGCTGACATTCATTACAAAAACTTAATGTCATCCACTGAACCAGTGACATATAACACATACCAAATCGTTTGTACTGCTTACATACTGTGCAAAAAGAAAACATCCAAAATGAAAGTAATGCATTTCCTTTTAATGGCTGCACTGCTATAGAAAGGTGTCTAGTTTGAAGATGAAATGCATGTTTAAAGTGTTTCCATTTTTTATGGAGACTTTATGGAATGATGGTTATGTGCTAATTAAATAAAACATCATTAAAAAACTGCATTTTTCGAGTACCACACATAGCGTTTGCTGAATGAACAAGTAGTTGCTTGGGGTACGAGAGCACAAGAGGGGACTGGGCTGGAGGTAACTGCCTTCCTACAGGCTGCACCAAGACCTACTTGTTTTTACCGTTCTATTATAGAGGAACTGAATGTTTTAAATGTTCCAGTTTTCAAGGTGAAAATTTGTCACATGGTTAAGATACTTTTACTATTTTAAAATATCGTCGTCATATGGAAATACCATGGTATACGTTAATACAGTCATATCACCCAAGTCTAATCTGACCACAATTCATGTTTATATTAGGTAACAGTCTATCCTAGATGCCTCGAAGATCAGAGAACCTGATGGCACTTTTTGATTTAGTCAACACACAACTTTTTTGCATAGCATATGTGAAGGTATATCTGTACATTAGTGCTTCAAAAAGACATGAAGCAGTGATTGAGCAAAGTGGTTAACGTACTGTTACCAGTTTAAGCATCACTATCACCACTGTTGGGCCTCTGAGCAAAGCCCTTGACCCTTGATCAATTGCTCAAAATGTTGTTTTGTAAATGTAAATGGCTGTATCACCAGTCGAAGTACTGTCATCAGAACCATCATGGGTGTGCAATGTTTTACATTATTTAATTTAATAATAATTGTATAATGGTCACAAACTGGAGACTACCTGTTTCAAAAATTATTATGACCAGCTTTAATTTGCCCCATTACTTAAATGTGTCGTAGGGCTTAGATGTGCAAGAAAATTAGTTGAAATTAAGTTTACTAGACCAAACAATAAATATTATGGATTTTTATTGCCGGCAATGCAAGTTTTTAACTGACAGGATGCCTTGGATAGAGTCAGTAATCGATTATGGCTGTTTGTATGTAACCTTACATGTTACCTTTCATCTAACTTGACATCTATGGTCTTTGTTTTGGGCAGCCTTTATAAAATTATTCACTGTTTTTTTCCCCATGGCTACAAGCATAGAATCTTAAAATATTTATGAGTAAAATAGCAACAGAACTTAATATCATTAAAACTATAATAATTGGGCATAACGTTTCGATTGATAGATAGATTAAATTATCCAACTGGTCGATGTGCTTTGAGTTTTTTCTTTTCTTAGCCACCACATTACTGTGCACGAGTAACCCCAGTTACACTAATTAAACTGAGAAAAAGGATCCAAGATGAATTTATAATTGCATAGTATCATATCAGTATTTTATTAGCCCCAGAAGGGTAGTTTTATTCAGTTCACATTAATGGGTTTTAATGTGCTTTCATTTTTAGCTGACCGTTGATCTGATCATGTATATCTTGCAAATGAATCTGTAATGATTAACCCTTCAGGTTTCTTGGATTTTTGAAGCAAGCGAAGGGCAAAGAGAAAATATTGCTGTTTTTCACCCTATGTATGGTGAGAGTTTTCCTCAGTCAAGCTTCAAAGGTCGCGTACAATTTACACAGACCTCTTTGGAAAACCCTTCTATCAGGATTGACAATGTGAGGATGAGCGACGCCGGCAGGTACACTTGTGAGTACGCCACTTACCCAAGTGGAAATGAACAGGGCACCACTGTGCTTATCATGCTTGGTAAGTTGTTCAATTCCGCCAAACTACTTTTTCATACCAAACATTGAAAGCAACATTGTTTTTCTGATTATTTATTTGTTAAAACAGCAGTTTAACGCAATACCAGTTCAGACATATTTGACCATGCAAAATGTTACATAGTAAATTTTAAGTTTAGAGATAAAAAATGACATTAATTATAAATAAATCACTTCAATTGAACACATTTTGGCCACACTTAAAATAAATGTTTTAAATTATATTTCAACATAGCAACATTAATTTTGACAACAACAAAACAATTAGCAACACAAGAGCAGCCTGAACAATAACAGCTTGTGACTCGCAACTGGTTGAACGCAGCTGCTATAAACAAGACATTAGTAATAGTGCAGAAACTAACAAAACCATTTAACCAATCAGGCTTAAGAATGAAGTTATGACCCCCCACTGAATTCACATTTATCCATCCACCCATTACATAGTTTTACAACAGGTAAGTTGTCAGGTATCATTTACCAGTACAGAAATACATCAATAAAGAAATGTAGAAATGTGGAAATAAATAAATAAATAACTTAGTGTGGAATTACATAAATAGATAAATGTGGAAATATGTAAATAAAGAAAATGTTGAAATACATAAATGACTAAAATAAATGGACAGATACATTTAAAACATTTTTTTATTTGCAGCTTTTCAAAACAGAAAAGTATAATTTTTGTATTTATTTTTATACTTTTTAAATTTCCCCTCTATACTGTTTGCCCGTATCCTTTTGTAAAATATTGTTTCTTGAAAAAAAAAACATTCTGCAAAAAAAGCAGTGTTGACCAGACTATTAACAGTCCACACAGTTGTTGACCAGACTATTAACAGTCCACACAGTTGTTGACCAGACTATTAACTCTTATAAAACTACACTAGGAACATTCTGCACATTTTATTTAGCCAATAAGATACACCGACACACCATGTTTGTACACTGCTCAGTTTTAATTATTATAAATTAATTATTAAGTCTATAAATATAATTATGTTACATGTGCTACACAATGCTCTCTTAAAGCTTCATTAAAAACATTTTTTCCCTACAAAACACTGATGATACAGAATATTTAAAAATGAAACTTATTCTGTGATTTAATGTGTTTAGCCTTATAGCTTTAATTTCTTTATTTAGAGTCAGTCTCTAATGATGTTTTATTTACTTTATTTGTAAGTATTTTTGCATGAACTTAGACAAAAAATAAAGGTTTCGGCATAATATTCATTTTTAATTGTGTTCATCCATGTTCTCTGCTCCAACTTAAGTCTGCCTGCCATATTTCAATGGCTCATTGCTCCAATTAGGTTGTTTCATTACTAGATTAATGCTGTTATCAGATCATGGATTGGAGAGACCAGCTTTAACCCCAAAATAGATTCAGCTCATTATGGTAACAGGCCCTTCGCCTTTGTATCTAAGTGTATTTTAAATAGAGTTACTTATACATGTTCGGAAAGGCATTCTCTTGAGAGATCCCAGCTTCCTGATGCCCGCTGGGGTTTTCTGGCTGGTTGCTGGTGCCAGGAACTAATACTTCATAGACAGAAGGTTTGAAAACCCTGTTTCAATTAAGTGGCTAGCCTTGAGAGTTTCTAGATTGGTCATTTTAGGACTTTGAAATACCCTCGAAGGCACTGACTGAAAGTTAGTTAGCATCATGACACCCAAAACTGCTTGAGTATATCACTTTTATAGCCCTGGTGTGCAACTGCAAAAAAAAGCCTGCAAATCTGTGCTGGTCCTTGAGGTGGGTTTGTTTTTTGATTAGGATTTGAACACCAGGCAACATTTTGGTTGCAGTCATGACAAGTTTCATCACATCACAAATTAAGCACATGAACATGGCCCAGGTTGCCAAGACATACCAACCACGGTGCAGTGTCACCTATCGCTGGAGCTTCAGATGCACAAATCATCAGCTAGCCTAAGACAAATACTAACTTTACTGTATGTACAGGTCTTGAAATGACTATCAACATGGTATTTAGGATTGAGATATTTGGTTTTTGAAAGAATTTTCCAGGTAATTCTTTAATGTCACTTAATGTGACCTTCTATAAACTCGTTTAATGTTCAGTGTTCAACAGTTAAATGTTCAATTAGAATCCTCATCATGCTGTTCACATAATGACATGTGACCAAGACGACACTGAAGAACTTATCAACAGGATGGACGTAGCCACTGAGCTTGTGTTAACAGTATGTTACAACACTTATAGAGAGACTGGAAGGGACAAAAAAACGTAGAACTGAATTTTGTGGAGTATTAAATTGCTTATGAAGATTGATGCCAGTGCCACTAAAATGTAAACATCTCCTTCTCTTCTTGATACACTTAATTAATTCTTTTTTATCTTCTTCCTTTAGCCAATGCCAAAAATGTGGCTTTTCCTGTCATGGCGACAGCCAGCAATTCCAAATTGGTGGTTGCACGTTGTGAATCATCACAAGGAAAGCCACCAGCAAGTATTTCATGGGTGACAAGTGCCACTGGTGAATACAACACCACACAGGAACTGCAGTCAGATGGCACAGTAACAGTAAAAAGCGAGTTCATTATGGTACCAGCTCTTACTGATAATGGCCGTGAACTTACCTGTGTGATCACACAACGGAAGCAGGACCCACCTCAAAACTTTCCAGTAAAGTTAGTCGTGCATTGTAAGTTTAAAGCACCCATACAGTACTTTCTCATGGATGGTGCATGGATATAAAGGAACTAAATGAACTATAATTTCCCGTCTTTTATCCCTTCAGATCCCCCCACTGTCCGAATCGAAGGTTATGATGATAACTGGTATATGGGTCGAAAGAATGTTGTACTGAAATGTCATGTTGATGCTAATCCCAAAGCTTTTAATGTGACCTGGACGACGTAAGTTACAGTTTGAATAAAGCTTTTTTGGATATCTTTATTTTTTGTAATTCAACAGTACAAACACTGTCTTATAGTACACATTTAGGTTTTATACTATTGTCCCAACATTTCCACACGTCTCTCTTTCCCCTTTGAAGGGACAAAAAGCAATAGCAGTAACAAGATCAACATTAATAAAATGTAGTACAGTGGACCCCCACCTAATTAGGATGACAGATTTCAGCTGTCTTAACCTTTTCGTCCTGAGCTAACACGATCATCACTGTCATGACATTAGCAGGCCATTCTCTCTCTTTGTCATCACTTTTTCACAAACTAGTGTTAATAGAAATTGTCACCATTAAAACGGAGACAGCAAACTTGTGAAATATTTCACCTCCGGTTGCATAATGCATACTCCCTTACTTATTCACTTGACTTTTAATCAGGTTGGTGGTGTACAGTTCTGAGTGACATGTATTCAACAATACCACCAATAAATCGTTGTAACATTTAAATTTTGAATACTCTTTTCACCTCTGTGTTTTTTCGCACTTATGAGTTATTCTCCTGCATTTAACCTAACCCATGCAGTGAAACACACATTTACACACACTAGTGGACAGCAGTGAGCACACATACTTGGCGTTGTGGGCAGTCCTAGCCACGGCTCCCAGGTAGCAGTTAGGAGTTAGATGCTTTACTCATGTAAATTTCATTTGTGACATGTTAACTCTCAGAATTGAACTGGCAACCTTATGTTCACAAGCACCATGGCTGCCCTGTGGCCCTGAGTTCATGCAGAAATAAATATATTGTTTGCAACATCATTTCAAGTATTCTTCTCCAGAAGTTGATACAGAAACATTGTCTACATAAGAAATTTAGCCATGTCACAGCGTAAAATCCCCTCATACTTCCCAATCCTCTTGCTGATTGGGATAGGTTGGAAAACGTTGAGTATACATTGAAATGTGTCTGACTGAAAACAGAAATAAAATGTCAACAGGATTTTGTGGTTGAAACACTCATTTTAAAAGCTAAATGTGGATTTCAACAATGCAGAAAACAAAAATATGACTTATCTCTGACTGTATGTTAGTAGATTGTTTCTAATGAAAATAAATATTAAAATCTATTTTAAAAATATTAAAAACACAATATGTAGTCAGCATTTGGAATCATTAAGTTCTTTTCGAGAGAGTAGCTTTTAACTCTTTAGCTGAGTAGAGAGTAGCACCCAGACACCGATGATCAGGTCAATACTCACTGTAAGCCTAGTCATTAGAGCAATAAGAGTTGGTTCACTCAAATTAATCAAGTTTTATTCTATTTAATGGGGACGATGTGTTTGTGTTCGAGGATCAACTGTTGCATGTTCCATCTCCCAACAAATGTGTGAAGGATCCTGCAATACTGGCCTGGTACCAGTAAAAATAGACTTATTTAGATATCATGCAAGGACAGAGATGTTTTTACAGCGTATTAGAAATGTGATCCTAATGTTTAGTCTCACTGCTGTATAACACACACTACCATGTCAAACCAGATTAGTGTCAATGCTGTTCACTTGAGTGATCCACCCACATACATGGTCGTAAATCGACCATTTAAATCCAGTAGGCAATCAATCTTTTTACCAGCTTATACTACTTATACTGTATGCACAGTGTGGGACAAGTTAAATTAGTTTTGCTTCACAATATCCTATCATAAAACTTAAAGTTTAAAAAATATAAAAAATATTTTTTTCTCAGAAATAGCCAAAACAGTCTAGAAGCTGCAGTTATCAGGTGCTCTCGGTGCCTGTCTTAATCTCGGATAAATAAAGATGGTTGCATCAGGAAAGGTGCCTGGCGTAATAAAGAATGAAACATAATAAGCAGATAATGTTCAGCTAAAAGCAGATTTTTACTAAAGTAAACATTTGCGACAGAACTGCATGACAACAGTGCAATCATCCATAGTACAAATGCAACCTACAATCTAGCAATAACATACCTAGACATAAAGTACAAGTAAGTTATTAGCACACTAATCTGTTATGACAACTCCAAGAAGGAAGATAAGTGTGATGTGAATATTATATATGTTTATTGTTTTAAAAATTGTCTTCAACTAGGTTGCTGTAGGGGTTTTCTTTGGTCGTAGACAAACGAGTTTTGGATCTGGATGCTTGGATACATTGTGATTGTGTGATTTTATTTACATTTATCAGACACTTTCATCCAGAGCAACTTGCTCGTGCTTGTTCTTAGCATCTAATAAACGTCTCAGTCTTTTCTTTTTTCTTTTATATGTAAAGGCATATTTTCAGTTTTTTTCATATAACGGGTGCCAGCTTTGTTGTAGTAAGGGCTTAGTGGTTAAGGTACTGGGCTAGAGATCAGAAGGTCACTGGTTCAAGCTTCAATACCACCAATTTGTCACTAATGGTGTGTGTGCGTGTGTGTATACCCTGCAACAGACTGACAATTTTTGGGGGTGTTTGGTGTATTTGCTCAGTCACTCAAGATGGTAGTAAAAATGGATAATCATTCAATGGATATATATTTTTGGTTTGTTTGTTTATAACAAAACTACAATGTAAATGCTTTTGATTCATTTAAATAATGACTTATTTATTTTAAAACCTGGTGAATAAAAACAGACTACAATATGAGAAAGGAACTGGAAATGGATATTTTCCCCTTATCTTCTTTGAACCACATGTTTGTATTTAAATAAAGCTGAACTGGTTCGAGGTAACACCGACACATTTCTATCTTTTTTTAGAGTGTCAGGAAAGTTGCCACCAACGGTGAGAGTGGCTGAGAACACCCTGCTAGTGCAGAAGGTGGATGATAGCATAAACACCACCTTTATCTGTGAGGCGAAAAATAGCCTGGGATCAGGCAAGAGTCAGCTCACCCCCACCATCATAGGTAAGTCCTGGTAAATATTTGACATGATGTCAGTTGGTTCATGAAATGGTGTCTAGTTTTCTTTCCCCTTTAAGGATGCATTGGAAACGTGTAAATGAGTTCCCCATGGTCCTGTTTAATCACATATATTGTATAGAAAATATTAGTGAAATAATGGTGTTGTTACTTTGGTTTCCTCCCTTAGTCTCAATACAGGCAGTCAGGTTAATTGGAGAGGCTGATAATCATCCTGTGTGTGTGTGTGTGTTTCCTGCAAGAGACTGGCAACCTGTTCAAGTGTTTAGTTTATTCATTGTGTGCCTGACCATGACCCTAAATAGGATTAAGCGGTTGTAAAACTAGATAATGGCTAGATGGATAATGGGCTTGTTTTGACAGTTGAAAATAACTGAAATATAATGTGAAACACGTTTTTAAACAAATACAGAAATGCACTATGCATTATTATTATTATTTTTTTGTTACTCTCTGTAAGGTCCTAGATCTTCGATCTTGTATTCCACGTAGTGCCCCCCTAAACAAATGATCTTCTTTGATTAAATATTTCATTTGATTGAAATTCACGTTATTGTAATTTGTATAATTTTTGAATTCTTGTATTATTATTAAGTCAGACTTTATACAATTCCTGATTTGTCCATTGAATGAAAATCAATTGGTACCATGGGCCCCAGTGCACTGCACCCTTGGTAGTTATGCCACTGCTGCTCAGTTAAGGTACTTTAAAATTATTTATTAGTTAACTTGTATTTAGCTGATACTTTTATCCAAAGCAACTTACAAGATACATTATAATATTTACAATATTTAAGAATTTATTACTTTATTATTCATTATACTTATTGTTACTATTAAACATGAAGTATATGTATTACTGCTAATGTGTATATAGTGTAGCCTAGTGGTTTGATCTTTGAGTTAGCTTTGGGAACCGGAAGATTGAGGGGAGGGGGGAGTTTCAAATCCAGGCTCTGCTATAAAAACACTGTTGGATCTTTGAGTAAGACCCTCAACCCTGTCTGCAGCGGCTCCTATTGCTGACCACATGTCTACATGTAGTTGTGGTAGTCTATGTGCCCCGAACAGACTGGCAACCTGTTCAGGTGACCCTAAATAGGGTGAAGCGGTGGTAAAACTAGCAAATGGATGGATGGAAATGTCAGCAGCTTTGCATAATCAGTGTTTTGAACCTGTCAGAATGATGCTCCTCTCAGCTCTAGGGTGCAGCTATTGAATTTATTCTGATGCCTTGTTTGTGGATTACACCATATGAAGCATATAACTCTAAATTCCGAGGGAGGGGGTATCGGGGTGAGTAGGATTTCGGCAGTGTTATTAATACGCCTGCCAAAATCTCCCTTCCCCTAATAAAATCCCTCCTGATTATTGTAGAGGAAAACTTTCAGGACACAAAAGCAATACCAAGACTTGCTAGGAAAGTAAATGCGATGTGATCCAGTCTCATACAAGGTTGTGACTTATGAATGGGAGTCGTATTCTGTCAGGCAGTGTGAATTCAGCACAGCACCGCACTAAATGTCGCCTTTATTTCATATTTTTCTCTCCTTTTCAGTATTGACTGCATCTCTCTTATTTTTTTTTATACAAACGCTCGCTCTCGTTTTCTTTTTAAAGTTTTTTCATCAGTAACTCGCTTCTAACTCTCATCTCTCCATGCTTTAGAGTCGCATGATGGGTCATTCACAAACGATCTGATTCTTTTGAACATTTCTTTATAATAAACAAAAAATACTGATTCGCGCCTTTGGGAGCCATAATGAATGATTTGTTTTGCAGCTGTGGAGCAAATCAATCAGTCTTTTATGTTTTCAAGGTTAAATACAGACATGTCACTAAACAAGTAATGATTATTATAAAACATAATGCAATACAACCACAGCTTATCTATGTGGAGCATCTTTGCCAACATGAACCCCTTCGGCAAAACCTCTGTGATGCCCATCATGCGCTTCCAAAGAATTCTAACTACGCGTTGAAATGATGCAGACCACAAGAAGTTGTGATACAGACCTACATTACAGCCATCAAAACAATAGGGGGCGCCCACATGTTGTTTACTAGCCATAAAATCATCCCATATTAAATATCGATTTAGCTAAAAGCTACAACAACAACCTTTCTCCCGTTAATCTCCACAGGGTCCTGAAGAGGAACTATGCCAGATGTTGTGGTAATCGAAGTGACTATGGATTTGTATAGAAAACACAGACCCACACACGTGCATATATAAAAACTACCAGGAAAAAAATGTGATTTTGTCTTGTTAGCTCATCAATTCTTAAGCACAAAAGAAACATGAAAACTCAAAGTGAGTGACCGCAAGTTTTAATATGCCAAAATAAAAATAAACTTGGCAAACAAGGTTTCACCACATAGCTGGGAATCTGGGACAGCCAAATATTTAAAAATAGATTACCTGAATGCAGTACTGAATGCAGCAATCACAACTCCTTTCCTTTCTTGTTTTCCTCTCCTGCAGAGTTGTCAGAAGACCCTTCTAGTACCGGTGCTCTAGTCGCTGCTATTCTTGGTAGCCTTCTAGCTCTTTTGTTGGTCAGCGCATTAGCTGCTGTGTTGGTGACTCACAGCCGTCAACAACAGCATGGTTATTCGAGCGAAAGCAAGCAAGACACCTGCATTAACAAAGCCCGGTTCTTTGGCATCAAAAACATCAGTAACAATGGCACTGGTACCAACAACAATGGGCCTGGCTACTCATACCACGAGAGCAAGCCAGGAGCTTTGAATGATCAAGCTAACGACTTCCAACCTGCATCCCACAACATGTTGCTGAGCATTAAACTTGATGAAGTTGAGCAGCGTAGGTTTGAAGCCCTTACTGAAAGCATGCAAGAGGAAGTCGAAGAGGATGAGCGATTTGACGGATACAAGCAGCCAACAACTTTCCATATTCAGCAGTTTCAGAATGAGTGTAGCGAGTACCCTGATGATAACATGGAGTCACAAAGGGATGGTTCGGTCATCTCTCGGACTGCCATTTATGTGTGAATGAGCAAATAACCAAGCTTTGCCTTTACCAACATTTAGCAACTCTTTATTTTTGTGCTTGTAAATTGTTGTCAACTTCAAGTGCTGCCCTTATATAATCTATATAAGCACAACTTATTTGCTATTACTAATCTATGTTGTGTTGTGTGAAAAGCCACCACAGTGATCCACAGCCTTTTATCATATAGTGTTGACACATGGTGTGTATTATAAGAGAAAATAGCAATAGTCTTTAACAATACACCGACATGTGCTAACGGGGTATGTGTGCCTAATAAACAGGCCAGTAGGTGTGAATCCCAAATATATTGCTGCCAAACATGCACAACACTGCCATATCAGTTTCACTGTAATGCTGCTAATGAAATTCGTAAAGGAATGGTACAGTGACATCACAAGACATAAAATACAACACTTATTTATAGCTTAAAATTGTCCAAAGTAGAGTTCACAGCTGCATTGTGTACGTCATACAGTGCCAGGGTCTTTTATGAATGTAATATGTAACCACGTTATATATGTTTTTTCGTTTCATTTGTAATTGTACAGCTTGAGCTTTACCATGTGTAATATGCATGTGTCAATTATGCAAATGCAGAACAGTTTGAAACACACTAAAATAATTAATAAGTAAAGATAAGCATAAGTAAAGATATGCTTATCACTACTTTACATGCTTTTTGGAAAAGTTTTACCCCTTTTTATCCCTCTTTTCTCTTAGTTTGAAGCCCCCTAAGATAACTAATAATGCTCCCATCATATGGAGGGCAATATCTAGCTCATGTGCATCCAATGACTTCTTCTCAGGCTACCCCTGATGCATCGTCACTAAATGGTGAACCAGATCTGATGCTTGTAGCTGCTCAACATTAACCCAAGAGTCAAGAGTGATGTGGAGAGAGAGCACCATCTATCCACCCAGGTTGCCAGTCTGTTGCAGGCAACAGAAACATAAACAAACTCCCATACAGGACAATTCATAGTCTTTGGACTGTGGGAGAAAATCAGACTACCTGATGAAAACCCATGCAGACACAGGGAGAACATGCAAACTTCACACAGAAAACCCTAGATCGCCTTACCCAGGACTTTTTGCTGTGAGGCGACAGTGCCAACCTCTAAGCCAAAGGGTAAAGAACTAGAAGTAATTTTCAATCCTAAAGTGTTAAATCGTTTTCTTTTATTTAAACTAGGTTTTGATTTTTAAAAATCACGTCTTTTTTTTTTATCGAAAACAGTACTTATACTACTCAACTTGCTAGTATAGGGCAATGCAAAATGTTTGCAAAAAATAATTTCATAGACATCACAATGATAACAGCATAGTTGTTGGAAAATAATCCAATTTGCCTAATTATTTTCTTTTCACATATGCACTAAGAGTATTGGAAATCCATTGTTTCAGGCTTAAAATTAAACATTAAATAGGTTGAAGGTTTATAGTTGCCAGAGTATTAACATTTCCAATTCTGAACTGTAAATGTATTTTTATAAAAGCAGAGGCAGTTGTAATTAACAGTGAAATCTTTTTTTATTTGTGAAATGAATGTGTAATTGTTTTGTTCGACTACTGTTAATAGATGTTTTCACATTGGTGCCAAAAGTGTTGTCTGTTTTAATGGTGTAATTTAACAAGTATTGTTACTGAAATGTGTCACTGATGTAAAAAAAAAAAAAAGTAATATATAAATGTATACAAATAATGTCATTTTTGCACATTTAATGAAAAGTTGAAACTGCTTATGTTTACATTGTGACGCTAAAATGTATGTATTCGTGTAAGTAAAAGTGATAAAGGTTTTTTGACAAGCTACACGTTGTGATGAAAAGATATAATGTTGAAACCCCTTAAACTATCAAGCCTGACAGTTTTAAGAAATTAAACGTCTGGTCGTCATAAAATTTCTCATTTATAACAAGGACATGTCTTCCCAAAGGACAGGGTTTGTACAGCTAAATGCACATAATGATTATGAAAATGATTTTGTACTCATAAATAAATGTTTTGCTTGGGTTTTATATTTATTTGGCTTTCAGATAAAATTTCAGGAGGAACCCCAACTGTACAGTGTTTTAGTACTTGAACTTGAACTCAGTTCTCTAACATGAAGCTTAATGTCAAAATTCAAAACAGGTGTTTGATCTATGAATTGACCAATAAATGTCCTGGTTCAATTAGAATCGGTATATAAAGTCGTCTTTATGCTGTTCACATTTTGACATGAGATCAAAACACTGAGCTTAGACTGTCACAGAGTATCACCACCAGATTGCAACAGAGCTACAGAGAGACTGGAAGAGTCACAAAAAGTCATTGAATTGGATATCTTTTAGCAACATAACACACTGATGACCACTTCACTTATTCAACTTCTTTAATCCAGTCATTGTGCCTGAGACTGGGGTACCTGAAATGGAATGGCTTGCACTTTCTTTAATGAGATCTGTATCTCATAGAAAATCTATGTGATCAGCTGAGTCACGGCATAGAGTTTCATAATTGTACCCCGGAACCTCAATGACCTGAGGGCTGACCTTTCAAAAATAGTAGGATGCCATGCCTCAGCAGACAATAAGTCAGTGTGTGAAACGTCAATGTCAAGCTGTAATTGTTGCTTCCGGGCACATGACAAGTTATTGAGGTCATTGACATTTTTGTTGGGTTTATACCCACCAACTGTTGTTGGTTTTAGTTTCAATAAATAGCTTGAGATGAGGAGTTACAATTTCATGATACTACTAATGCCTTATTATATAATATATATTTTCCATACATTTCATCCAAAATTTAATTATCCTAACCAATTATTCTGTGAAATAAGTATTCACAACACTAACATTCAAAATCAATATATTTATAAAGGTGCTGTTGATTTGCACTAATTTCCAATTGGCCTTGAAAAGCCACTGATCAATCAATCACCTTCCTTTGTGAAGTATTTTCCCCAGGAGGTAAAAGTCTATGTTCTCCAGACCATCACTGAAATACATCTACGTGGGCCATGTTGAATGATGTATCAGGCATCATTTTATTCGCCATGGTGTCTTCACACATCTCTTTCACATCTGTTACATTCTTAGCTGTGAAGATAAGAGGGTGCCAATATGAGACCAGCCAGTTCCGGTGTTCTCTGATGAATGCAAATGAAGCTGCAAGGTGCTGGAATGCAAGTACAGTTCTCTCCAGAGGATATCTGGAAATCATTTAACCTTCAATTAATCTTTTTTTGACAGTTTGTTATGAACATAAACACATATCTAATTGGTGATAATTTTGTAAGACTGCTGGCTTGATGCCCTTCAATAGCCTGTTCACTTATCACATAATAACATGTTGTATTCATTTGTCCAAGTGCCATGCTGTTATGAATAGAGATAGCCACAGGATCAAGCTGGATTTAGGCTTTAAGAGAACACCCTGTGAATTAGAGCACAAACCTTTAAATCAACATGAAGAAATCATGGTAAAGGACATGGCACTTTATTTATGTTTAATTTACTTCATACAGCACATTGACTTGCTACATAGCTGCCAGGTGGAGCAGGTGCAGACATTTCACTGCACGCCAGCATCAAGAATTCATTGATGTAAAACTTAGCATTGCTGGTGGTCTGGGTGCCATCCTAGCCACTAGGATACACAAACTTGTCTGTAGATTGATTTGGTCAGCAAGGTCAGTTGGCGTAAAAACTCTATATAAAAACCAAATACTATGCTTTGTTACCTCGTAACTCGTAACTATGTAACGATCACATATAAGCATGGTTCACAGGAAAACAGGCAGTCTGAAAAGGAAGTAATCTTTCAGCATGTCTGTTTAACATGTTATAATTATTTGCTGGAGGATGCAGGGTTGGTAGAAAGTTGGTGGACTAATAACAATATCAGGTATGCAAATATGTAATTGGTCTCTTCATTACCATAAAGGTAATGCTAGATAGGTCATCCTGAGAAGGCTCTGAAGAAATATAAACTGCTTGCGATGCAGAAACAACAATAAAGGATGTGATAACACTGTATGGATACCGGAGACCATAGTAGACTATGATTGGAACATTTGAATTCACAGCAGAATGTGCAGGTGAAGTGATCGAACTGACAAGGATATGAAAAACAAGTCTTTTAGTGCACCTTAAGCTGCTATAGATAAATGTGTTGGTCTAGTATTGATATTATATGTTCAGTCAATCATTCTAAAGTAATGATAGTGGGGTTTTGAGACAAGTGGTGACAACACTGTATGTACATAATCATTGAGACAAATATATAAATAAGAAATTAATAAACCTTTCCACCTACTCTCATGACTGTCATCCCTAACTATCTATTTTCTATTTACTCAGCTGTTTGGTACTTAAATAACAAGTTTTGGGGACTGGCCAGTAACTACTGTTCTACTACGTTCATTTTAATCTCAGTCACACATTCTTTCCTACAGTTGAAAGTGTGGGCAATATAAAAGCTAAGTTATATCATAATTCTTATGCTTTTTAATGCTAGTATATTCTGGGTATCACCATGGTGTCGCATCTCAAAAAGGTCCTGGGGTTGAATTCAAAATGGGATGATGTCTATGTTGGGTTTCTCTGAGAGTTCCAGTTTTACCTTGCTCAGGCAACCTGGCAACCTTCTATCACAGTACTTTACTCACTAAGCTATCATTTCTCTCCAATAAATAAACACTAGACAATGCTACATGCTTATTACTGTTTCTAGAAAGAGCTGTGGTGTGTATAAGGTTATAGTTGGTGATTCTTAAACTATTGATGTAGTCTGATTGTCTTGGCTGTTGATAGTCAATTACTAAAATTTGCCAACGCTGGCATCATAAAACCTGTCAGGTGTACTGCAAGAAATAAAAACAGTGTAATAATAGATTGGCATACTAAATTACACTGAGAGCATCGCTTGGAATTGGAATAACAGAGCTGAGCAGTAGCAAACACAAAACTGTGATGCTTTACGAGCAGGGCATTCAATGGGGAGCTATTTGTAGAGGGATAAATAGATATGAGATAAGCCTCAGGTATCAGTACTCAGATAATGAGCGCAGTGATTGCAAAGCTGAGCAAGCTGGAACTTGGAGTTCATTATTGGTTATGCTAATATGGCATACCAAACACATACATAAAATGTATTTCTTAAATCTACAACTAAGCTTAGTTACAATAGGAATGTATATTCTGTCATGCTAGTAAAGCTGCATTTGAGTCGAGTTGTCAAAACGTATTTGGTGCATTTGTGTAGTGAAAACTTTTAATAAAATAATGTTTTGATATCATATTACAAATGAAATTAAATGTAAAATGAAACGAAATGTTTGGTTTCTAAACCATGTGAAAATAGCTAGCTAACTATAGATAGATGGATGAATCGATGGATAGATGAATCAGTGGATCGATAAATTGGGAATGATGGAGGTTGTCGTTCTGTTTGTGCTCGTAAAGTGTGAGAATTAATTATGTGTGTTTGAACCTGTGAGACTTTATATGTTTAATTGTACAACATTTCTATAATTTTTGTTATAAGTTATAATAAGTTGTAAAGGAAAAGGATGATAGGGATTTGTCTGTCAATAAATCATGGTAGTGTCTGTCCTAGTCTGACAAAATATTCCTAACAGTGCTGTCCAAATGATTTTTTCTGGAAAGCGCTTCAAAAGGAAGTGGTTTTATTTTTAGCATTGAAATGACCAACATAAGACTGCTAATGCAGTAAAATCATATTTTAAATGAAACAGCTGATAGAACATTGACAGTAATGGACTGGCCTCCACACGTCAGACTTCAATATTATATGGGGAATATGGGATCATATAAAAGTCAAACCTAATCTAAAGACATGCTTTTGAAAGATGCTGAAAGAAGCCTACTTAAAGATTACTGCACTGCACTCTCCCTAAAGGAGTTAATGATGTGCACACTGCCAAGGATTGTCAGACTAAATACGTATGTAAGTGTGCCTGTAGAAGTCACATTGTTTGGAGAATTTTTGTTGTTGTTGAAATATTACCTGTATTTTCTGTTTGTATTTTAATAAAATACTAAAAAAATTACTTATAAAATTGTAATTGTTAATATAATTATCAATATAATGAACCGTATTTAAATTGGCAAAAAAAGCTGATTATATCGGGCTAGACAACATGCAGTACAAAATACAACTCAGCCCTATAAACTATCCCAATACACACGGACAAATAGCCGATTAAAAATGCCATAAAACGAGAAGAGATTGTACTAATTCTAATTATCTATTTTTTTCTTTTTTTATTGGTTGACTAAACTAAATTTAATGGTGATTTCTCCTTTTAACTGCATGGGTTTCTTCCAGGTACTATGGTTTCCTCCCACAGTCCAAAGATATGCAGTCAGGTTAATTAGAGGTTTAAACATGGTTATTGAAATTCAGACTGATTTGTTCCTTCTCTCATGTTTTCCCTACTTTCATCAGACAACCAAATCAAAAGCTTGTCTCTATATATAGACAAAAGAAGGAAGAATATTTTACACAGAAAAAATTATATGTTTTTATAGAGTTGCATGTCTTAAAGAATTCCTCTAATCTATTGAGTATAAGTGTCGAGAGTATGTCAGGAAAGTCTTTTGTATCACCCCATATAAAAAGAAGCAGCCGTAACTCTTAATTCCACTTAATCTCTACTTCATGATCTTTATTGCTATTGAATAAGCTGACAATGTACCTAAGCTCCAGCAACTTGATGACAACAATAGTGAAATGTTGTATAAGTGAAAAATCAAGTGAAACAATAAACATCACTTCCTTTCCTTCTTGGTCTTGAAAGCATGTGTTTGTGTTAAGATTAATAACCACATAAAAAAGGCAGCAGCTCAGAATTGGCACATTCTGTGAGTAAATAAAAACAATTGAATGCCAAACTTTAAAACATTAGCTCTAAAGCAAACAGATAAAGCACTCAAAGGCAAAGGAGACAAGCAAACTTACAGCGAGACTAAAGCTAATAAAACTAAATCATGTTTAAAGCTGTGTAGAAGGGGACCGGCTGAGGTTATTGGCAGTATCTTTGTCAGGTCTTCAATGCTTGTGACATCACAGACAGTTTATGCCGTTGAAATATAATAGCCATTTATTATAGACCAACCAAAACAAGTGCAATATCTGCAATGTGCAACCCTTACTGACACTGTGAAATACCTTCTGCTATGGTGAGAATTACACATGATTTGGTACTTACCTTGACTCATTTTTGTAGGTTTGTGTGTGAGCGTGTTTTTATTATTTCCTTCACTTTTTTACTAAAATGCTTGCACATTACATTGTACTGGTTACAATGACAATAAAGAATCTGAGTCCTAAGGGCATTCGGTACACGTAAAAATGATAATCCCAAATAAAGCAAATTTAGGTTTGTGCCAATTTTATTTTTAATAGTATTTGGTTTTCAGAAGTTTGCACCAGTACCTGTTCAGATAATGTTCACTATGTTCACTAATTCAGATGACTCTGCGGTGACTGACAGGTTAAATCATTCACATACAGTAGAAACACTGCAAAGAGCAAAAACAAACTGATGCACCTACAGCCATGAACCAAAAATTGGTTTCAACCGTCATAATCCGAAAAGCAGAAGCAGTATCTTACACAGTCCAGATGGAAAAGGATGTCAACAGCAACAACCTCCGAGACATGTGAGTTATTAGTTTGCAGAATACCGGAGTAATCCCTAGGGTAATCTAGACCATCTCACTCCATTCATAAAATGCTTTAGAGGAGTACTATTTGCTTAAGAGGAGATAAAATTTATTGTGTATGTTGTATATCTACCCCTTAGGAAATAGATGCAGCTACTTGTGTATCACTCCATGTAATAGAAAGCAATCGTTAAACAAACCCTGCTGTTTGCACTGTGTCTTTGCTTCATGTGCTATTGTAGTTGCACAGGTTGACATCGCACTTAAGACAACAGATGCTTCTGTTTTTGTTTTGCAGTAATCATAACATCAGAAAGGAATATAGCAGGTTGTTAACAGTGACAGGATATTACTAGTGCAGCATTCAATAGAGGCTGCATTATTAGTCAAATCAAAAATATGGGTATCCTCACTAAATAAATGTATGCCAGTGTGCAATAACCGAGCAAGATGTGTTTAGTGTGTAGAACAAATGAGAGGAAAATATATATTCAGGTATTTTGTTATGTGTATGTTTATGACAACACTGTGGGCAATCTGGTATCCACGGTAACAGTATTTAATGAGCCCCAATCCCAGCTTTGGATTGCAACGTCTGCGCTAACCTGCAGTGGTGTCAGAGGATAAAGTGTGTATGTATGTGTCTGTGTGTGTGTGTGTGTGTGTGGGGGGGGTATTATTCTTATCTTTTAGCCTATGAAACATTCTCTGCTAGATGGTTTATTGCATGGCTCGTGGTTTTTAGAGACCACGTGCAAGCTGGAATTTTAAAAGAGCTCAGAGATAGGATGCAGATTACATTAAAGGAGGTTTACAACAAGAAATGGCACATTTACATAGTCTTTCCGAATTTCTGTGCCATGTCATTATCGATCACAGACCACTTTCATAGACGAACTTAAATATGAGGTTTATTATTAAGTTAATGAACGTAGGGAGAGTAGTCAGTAGGATTATTTCCTCCATTCTTTGTAAGAACATAAAATTGGCACATTTTATTTGATTCAAGAGAAACAGTACCCCTTGTCTTATGTTGTTCAAAAGTACCAGGTGTATCAACAAGCTGTTCTGATGGTACTAGGTGGATGGTTACCAAACAGATAATGGTGACAATCCAATGAAGGGTTGCTTATATAGTGTTGTTGGCATACAACGCCTAGAGCAGTTGCTTAGACCAAGAGGTAGAAGACACTGGAACTCTCGCTTGAGGCTCTGGTTGACATTCACCAGCTGCTTGTTAAACTGCAAGTGGAATCTGGATTTTAGATTGACAGAGACCCACTAAGAGGTTAAAAAAGCTTATACTGTTGTAAAACAGTACACTGAAATCTAATTGCTTAACAAAGAATCGAACTGTAGAGATAAGATTAGAGATAACAATGACTAAGCCACCATGCTTAACTTAAACGTTAAATGAAAACTGTTAAATTGCTAAATACAAGGACACACCTATTTTACAAAGTAAAATAACTAAATACTAATCTTATATTATGTTGGGGATTCATTATAAAGAAGATTAAGTGTTTTTTCAGTTTATTGTTTCTTTCAATTGAAGCTCAGAGAGCTTGACTAGCCTGGCTTCAATGACTGTTTGGGTTTGTGGCTAGAAAATGGCTACGCATATGTTTGGATGTATCAGACATCGTCTCTTAGTGTCTCTAGAGTGTTGCACACTCGGCTGGCACACTCGGTAGATACACTCGGCTGCTTCCAACAAAATATTTTTTCTTTGTGTTTGGAATTCAAGATTAAGGTTTTGAAATGTTTTGAAGTAGAATCCCTACACATAATATCCTCCATCTGAGACGCTTAGTCTCTATGGTGTTGTTATTGCACTGTGTGCTCACACTTTGTTCTTTAGCAAGAAAGGATTTCTTGTTGCGACCTGTCTCGATGGCCAGCTTATGGCCTGCAGAGTCTATATTTTTTTCAATGTGTTTTTCTTTTATTTATTTAGTCAGTGCACTAGGGTAAGCTGCTACAGTGTACGGTAAGTTTAAAAAATATATATCATTACTTTTAACTACTTGAACTTGGGAGTTGGCTTATGTCAAAGGAAAAACATTTCTGTCATTAATGTAACAACAGGCTTCAGACCATATCTGACAAACCTTCCCTATACTGTAAAACTATCTCTTTTATACCACAACTAAATATTTCCAAGTGAAATGCATGTAAGTCAAGTCAATTTTATTTGTATAGCAGTTTTTACAATAAAAATCTTCTCAATGCAGCATTACGGTTTTAATGTAAATCTAGTAGATATTACATCACAATACCACAGAAGTCAAAACAGTTTGATTTTGCTGAAACCAAACTATTTTTTAATACTTTACCAAACCCAGGTGAATGCATTTTATTCAAACTCAAAGACCCATGGAATGACACATGGAAATACAAAAACAATTTAATTTTGTGCAATATGTCTCTTTTAACAATATTCACTTTTTACCTTGCTATTATAGTTAATGTCTAGTTAATCCTTATTAGAATCAAGGCTGTGAGTGGTCCTAAAACTACAGTAGCCTAAAAACTATTTTGAATGAGCTCCAACCCTTTTTTGAAGTGACCAAACTAGGAGTTAGAGCAAGAGCTTTGGTAATGAACACAAAACAATGATCGCTGTATAGTTTAAAAATTCCTCTGCAGCATTTGGGGTGAACCCATTGGATGGACAACCATCATTACACAGTCCTTTATGGCAGACTGACTAGATGAACGCTACTGATTAGTACACATGGCAGTCTGCCTAGAGTATGCAAAAAAGATTGATTGCTTGCAGGTGCTTGCCATCCAGTACGGTAGAATGTGACAGGATCTACCATGAATGATATCAAATGACAAAATACAGATCTGTGTTACATATAATTCAATCCAGTTGGACAAATCATATTACTTGCATTTATATTTTCTGCCAAAGTTTCCTATACACATTAAATTAAATAATGGTCTGACCTAAAAGAACCCTCTTATTGCGGACCTGATTTTTAGGTTGATAACACAGATCATAACGTTTAGAGTGTCACTAACATGATCATTGGTGTAAGTGTTTTTGTAGCCAGTTCAGAACTGTTATTTGGATTTTAAAATACACTTTAAGCTTATTGCCTTTGTTTTTGGACACACAGACCCTGTTTACAATTGTATTCTGTACAGTTTAAGATTAGAGGTTATGATACAGAATGTGTGAAAGTCTTTTATGATTAGGGGAGTCTGAACAAAGTTACACGAAGACTGAGCTGTGACAAATGGAGATGGATAAAAGTGACAAAGTCAAGAGTTGTTTGAGAGGATGGGCATGAATGGGAAAATGGAGAACAGTGGCAAACTGTTTGGAGAATTAAAGGTAGGCTCATAGTGGTATTAGGCAGGAGAATGTGAAACGTCAGAACAATGAGGTATGATTGTAAAGGTAAGCATGAGTGGGTAGTGTGGACTAAATGTTGTAATTGTGAAAGCTATCACAAGGCAGCATATGGAGGATGTGAGACATGACAAAGGCCAAGGAAATTCTAAATATCAGAATTGTTTGAGTGTCATACACCGGCTGTAATAGTCTATAAAGAACGTGGAATGAAACAGTTCTTCAGAAATAGGTCCTCTGAGGCAGGTTAGAAGGGAAGTTAATAAAGTACAGAAAATTGAAGTAGACACACTACTTGAAGATTAATTGATGTATTATGTTTATTGTGGCTGTGGTTAACTGTGCAGTCATGGGAATGAAAACGTTCTTGGACATCTTCCCTTTACTTGAGAATTAATTAGTAGTGGTCTTGCTGGGAGAGTGCCCCAGAACGGTGATAGCAAGTGATCTGATAGTAAAATTAAAATGGAACTCTCTGAATCTTATTGCCAATGAGCAGGAGTTTGAGAAAGAGTTTACACATAGACAATATTTGCCAGTTTGATAATTTAAATTGGGTAATGTTTCAGGAGCTATACATTTTAAGATTGAAGATGGAAATTGTCGAAGGATGTGGACAAGTGTAATAATGAAATGTGTAACATTTCAATAGAAGATATCTATCACTTATAAAAAGCCATGTGGAAGGAAAAGAGTGATGCCATGGTAGATTAAAAGCTTTTCTAAAGTGGTTTGGATACATTATAAAGCCCTTCGTGAGGTTCAGACTCTTGCACAGCTGAATATAAAAGAGCTCAGGCTATGGTAAGAAATAGAACAATTCAAGTACATATATAGGCATACAGATACAGGAAATACAGATAGACAGACAAACAGATCAGCTGCTCGGTCTAATTTGAAAGCTCTTGACCTAATTTAAAATCAGGCTTTGATATTATGCACAGGGCCGGACAAATCATCCCCTGTTGCATCCTTACAGATGGAGGCTGGGGATGTGTCTTTAAATAATTGTAGCTTGCTCTGTTATTTGCTGAATATTGAACTAGTGTAAAAGGACATAATAAGTTGTTTTGCCTGTTATGTATATCTGAACTGTATCTAACCAGTGGAGGAAGAAGTTTTAGTTATCCTGTCGTAATATGCTCTGACTCATTAGCTACTTCCCACAGTCTCCAGACTAGATAATCTGCTAGTAGGCCAGAACTAATAGTTGAGGTTAATCAAACACTGTTTTCACTAGAAATACATTGCATCTCTGCAAGTATAGGCCAGTGATGCTCAGTCGTTGAGGTCCTGGACTAATGAACAGCAGGTTGCCGGTTCAAGCCACTGTTATGGGCCGATGTTCAAAAAAAATTACATGATAATTGTAAGTCACTTACAACCCACTGCTACATGCTAAAAATGTTGTGATGATACTTCGGTGTTAGAATAGCACGGTGAATATCGTGCTCGTGGTTCGATGGTTTGTTGTTAAAGCTAATGTGCTAGAGATCACATGGTCACTGGTTTAAGCTCCCTTTACAGCAATATATCACTGTTGGGCCTTAGAGCAAGTCTCTTAACCCTTGATTGCTCATAAAATGGTTTTTCATTGTATTTGTAAGTCACTTTAGTGTCTACTAAATGTTTATTATGGGTTTCAGTGCAGGTGGGAATGAGAATGCAAATGTAATAAAAACATTGTCTGAAACGTTCAGAGCGTGAGCTTGTCGTTTCCCACAGTAAAGCAGAGATAAAGTGGTTCTCATTAAATTATCTACTTGTACAATCTTTATAGCAAAAGGAGTGGCAGGGTGAGAATAAAGGAAGACAACTGTATAAGATCCAGCCTACAATTAGTTGGTATAATACATCTGTAGGAGGTTATAGTCGGAGGCGTGAAGTAATACTAACTCAGCTTAGGATAGGACATCTTTTATTAAATGTTTCATTTAACACAATTCAGAAACATTAAATGAGTCTCTGTTGATATTACAACTACAGAGAGACTCTTGAACACGTGTCTCGTTGCACACGCTGACCAATGTAAAACTTTATTTCATGTTATTTCGGTACTAAGCCATTAGAATCTCTTGTTAAAAGAATGACTTTCCTGTGGACCCAAAATTTTAGTGTTTAGGGTTTAGTGCATAAGCAATTGCTTAAGTGCTTAGTGTTCTATTACCTTATTTACAGTTTAATCAATTTTAGAATTTATACGACTTTGCTTTTTATTCATTTAACCCAATCTATGCAGTTAAACACACATTTGTGAATACACACTAGGGGGCAGCAGTGAGCACGCATGCCCAATGCGGTGGGCAGTCCTAGCTCAGAAATTTAACCGACAACCTTCTGATCACAAGCTAGATTCTCTAACATCCAGGCCACAACTGCCCCAAAAATAAGAAAAATAAAAACTAGAGTTATTATTATTTTTCTCTATTATTTATTAACTTTTTTCTCTTTCATTTTCTTTAAAATTTATTTGTAATCATTCTTAAGGGTCACAATCATGAAGTCTCCCTTCACACGTATGTATGTAGTTGGTCTGCCATTTAGCATTATCCTAAAGGAAGAAGTTACAGAGAAGCTGTAAGTGCATCTGCGTAAGTGCACTGTAATTTAGTGAGTAGTGCGCACTAAGCACTTACTTCTTAGTGCACACTTTCATGTCTCAAATAGATTACCACATGTGTCACCACATGTGTAGGGACAGTGTAGCCTAGTGGGTAGAGCGTTGGGGGTTCAAATCCAGGCTCAGCTACACTCCGCTACACTGCTGGGTCCTTGAGCAAGACCCTTAACCCTGTCTG
>JAOUQU010018844.1:0-18189 GCA_028566735.1 Ammoglanis amapaensis | reverse complement strand
CCTACCCTGTAAAATGAACTTGCCGAAATACTCTGGGATCGGTAACGATCCACAGAGTGACCCAGGGTCGATTTCGATTATGATGCTTTCTAAATAAATTTGATGATGATATGGTGTTATTTGATATGGTGTTACACGCTATGTATGGTGTTTCCTTTTTTGTAGCTAAATGATGCATATCACAAACCAATAACAAAATCTTGGCAAACAAATACACTTGTATTTCTAATCATTCTATTTTGTTTAGACACTTCCCTGTCCGACAATCTTTCGGCACGCCACTTGCCACCGACGATAAAGTGATCTGTCCATAACTAATAAATCTTAAGAGAAATCGCACCAATATTAAGTCACATCTACTACAATTAAAATTTATATTACAAGAATTATCGCACCAATATTTAATATAAACCGGAATGTGGTCATACTGCAGTGGCTCATCAATGAATAAAAAAAATCATACATACAATATTGCCCAATCCAAATAGATAAATATTTGCACATAATGTTATAGAAAGGGGTGAATGTGTTCTTAACATTACAGATGTGAATCCTTTTAACTTCCCTTTGCCATGGGTAGTAGTTTTTATGCTGAATACCCTCCACAATCATTCATACTGAAGACCAGCATTAGTTTCTGCATGTGTGGAGTTCAGACTCTCGGCACTGGTGTGACAGCAGAGAATCCCACTGTTCCACTCCACCTGTGCACACTTTGCTGACACTGTGTGTGACTTTCAACATCTCTTTTTAATACGTTTGTCATACAATCTCGAGAGGAAATATGAATATTTTCACTGTCACGACTTAATAACCTCGGTAATAACCTTTATAACCTCACCAATTCACAGGCGCGCATTATAATATCGTTCCCACGCCTTAATAAATCGTCCGACAACTTGATTATCTTGTTTTCACGACTTAATATGTCACAATTTTTTTATTTAAACATGTCACCTGCAGGACGTCTTAAGTTAAAGACAATTCGAATAAATACAGCGACCAGACTGACGAGTTTTTACGTGGGGAAAAAAACAAGCAAAGCAAAATTCCACAAGTGCTTCACTTCCAATGAGTTCGTGTTTCAGAACTTTCAAATTCCGACCAAAAGACTTCTTTTACCTTCATTAAGGCAGGACGTCGTGCTAATAGCCCTTATAACGTTTGTCCTTGGCAGCGTTTGGCACCGGTAAACATGGGCAGTTCCCGAGAGAACAGGTAGAATTGCTGAAAAGCGCCGGAACGCCGCGCACATCGCCATCTTCTTTAATTTAGTACAAAGCTGATGAGTCTCGGTGAACCCGAGTCCTAATGTTTCGTTCACTAAAGAGTCGGCACAATGAATCGGCTCTTTTAGTTTTTAAGTTGAAATACCTGTAATTTGATTTGCTGGAAGGTTCTGATCTGAGGTGAGGTCCCATCCAAAAGTGACGTTTTGCATCATGTAAAATGATTTTTTTTGGCTATTTATATTATAATTAATATTGAAATGCGTTTATTATACTATTTTAAACTTGGTACTTCTGTAATAAAGCAATACAAAGTATTAAAAATATGTATATTCAATACACTCAATGTAAACTGTATTATCAACAAAATAATTCTTGGGCACCGTTCCAGTTAAAAACTATCTTAACAAATATATCAGAACATACAGCTATGGAAAAGAAACAAATATTTTATTAGCTTCTCTAGACAAATTTATGGTTTTTATGCGCAGTGTTATTTAAAACTAAATAGCAATACAATAAACAAACAAACCCTTTTGATCCAACACCCAGAAATTGTAAAACCAAAAGAAAAATTAGAATTTATTTTCGTATTTTAATCAGAGCTGTATATTTAACCAAACTACATGCTGAAGAATCTACACACTGTATAATTAAACAGCTCGATGGTGACTGATTTTCATACAGTAATTCCAAGTTTTACAATGTATTTCAAGGCAACCATGGTACGATTTATGTTACCAGGTAAATTATCAATGACAAATCAAAACCTGGGCTGCCCTCACGAAACACTGACAAAGTAATTTTATTCTGTAACAAACTGATCGACCACCCAGATTTTCGGCTCACTTTGCACCATCAACGCACCATTAATAAATCACACATCAAATCGTATTCACTGGAGCACCTACATGTTTATTCCATTCTTTAATTGTAAATACTTAAAATAGAGACAATGATTTGCATTACAACCATTATTGGAGAAAAATATGGCAAACTTTGAAGTGATATTGACTATTGTCACAACTGTTGTGAACAGACAACAAAGCTTTTACAATAAGGAATTCACTTTTTCAGCTGAAGTGTAAAAGTGAGACTTTGATTTACTGCATAATGAAAGTCTTCATTATTTCACGACAGTAACCAGAACAGACAGGCTAAAACAAAAGCCCCAACATGTATAAATCAGTTATTGAGCTCGTCACAGTTAATGTTAGCCCTCTGCTGAAGGAACAGGTTTATTGTCCTCCGGCTTCATGGCAGGGAAAAGAAGGACCTCCTACAACATAGTAGAAAAAATATGAACATTTAACAGCTAAAATCCTTACTTGTACAATTAGGCATTGTAACCATACAAAATGCTGTCAAAACTATTCTGGCTGGCTGAAAAATAGAGACATGGACTCTAGTTGACATCTAAAAAACTAGTAGATCTTTCTACGATCATACAATGCATCTTGGTTTCGTTACATGCATGGTTCTCAAAATCTCCAGAAATCAATATTTATTTGAGATGTTGACCTTACATAGCATTGATATACGGTTCCAATAGGCTTCCAATTAAAATTTTCTAGGGCTAGATTGAGTGCTCAGACTACACACCACCATTCATACAAGAGTTTGCCTCATTACCAATATTAAATTAATCTGCAGTTTGGCTCTTTTGTTAGTCTGCATCAAACAACATTCCTCTAACATTGTTGGTGACTTGTCCCTGCTTAAATCACTGCCCAATCACTTCGGGTTGTTACCCCTGCCAATATCTGAGGCATTCAACATACAGTATAGTAACAATCATTATATATTCCTTTACAAGACATAAAAGAATTATTCTGTACCTTGATGTTATTTGAGTCTGTAAGGAACATAGTGACACGGTCAATGCCCATGCCCCATCCAGCTGTTGGTGGAAGGCCATATTCTAATGCAGTGCAGAAAGTTTCATCTATAAACATAGCCTCATCATCACCTTCTGCTTTGGCCTGTAGACAAGAGAATGAAAATACATTACAAGTCAGCATCTACAAATGTAACCAGCCAAAGCCATACAGTCCTAAAACCTAAATAATTCACCTTGGCCTGCTGTTCAAACAACTCTCGTTGCCTGATGGGGTCATTTAACTCTGTGTAGGCATTGCAAATTTCCTTCTTCATAACAAAAAGCTCAAACCGCTCAGTCAAGCCTTTCTGAGATCTGTGCCTGAAAAAAAGAAGAAAACATTCAATATTTTATTATTTTTATCATTACTTGGACTATTTATATACCAGACAAAAAAAAAATCAGAAAACAGCTTACCACTTTGCCAAAGGACTCATGATTTGAGGATGGTCACAAATAAATGTAGGATTGATGCACTTGACCTCCAGAAAATCTCCTACTAACTAAAGCATAACAAAAATTAAAAACTCATTTACACCACTTACCCTGTGTGACAACAAAATGAGGTACCTTATCTAATAATCGTGCAGTTGTTCTGGGAGGTGAACATTCCACTCCCTTCTGAGCACACAGGTCATCGAAAAACTTGCGGGTTTCTTGGGGGAAAGAGAGGAAAGAGAATTATTTCTCAATATTTCAATATCTAATGCAGTGTTATTCTATCAAGTAATGTGAAGTGATACGTGTTTGCTATTTGAACAGTTTTGAACAGCTGTTATAGTATGGAAAGTATGTTGTACCATCACTGTCATAAGAGTCTGAGGGTGGAAACTTCACCCCCATCTCTTTTTCCAGGTCATGGGTCATGCTTATTCTCTTAAAAGGTGGTGTAAAGTCAATTTCATAGGCCTGTCCCTCTGGTCCATCAGGGTGATAAGTTACTTTATAACCTCCTGTGATGTGCTTCACCATTCCTATGAAAAACATTTTACAAAATGCATGGTGAGACAAGATCATTTAAGATACTAAGATTTGATCAAGACTTAAAATGTTGAATTATTTGTAAAAACATGCCCACAATAAAAAATTGTAATCTAAAATAGAAACATTCAGCTCTTCATTAAGGCCAATTTATATGTCTACACTATGCAACACAATGCAGTACCATCTATGCCTTAGCTTATAGTTCTGCGTTGAGGTCATATTCACTGCAAAGTAATTTACTACCAAGGCGCTAGAGAGTGACGAGTTTCTGAGTGAAAAAGGTCAGCGATTATAGCTAATCGATATTAAACTAGATAATTTGCAGAACATCAATGCACTGCCATATGCAGTGAGCGACTACTTTAACTACAAAGCCAATTAACTAGTTTACTACATATAAAAAGACAACTTCTAAATATACAAGATACTATATTACCTTTATCTAAGAAACAAATTCCTATAACTAACAAGCTCAAGATGATAATTGTTTTAAAATAAGCATTTCTCTGTGCTAAGAAAAAACAAACAAACCTGAAAGAAGCTTCTCGGTAATCTCCATCAAGTCATGATAATCAGCATATGCCATATAAAATTCACATGTAGTGAATTCTGGATTGTGAGTGAGGTCAATGCCCTCATTTCTGAACTGACGACCAACCTCGTAGACACGGTCAATGCCTCCAACAACCAGCATCTAATGGTGAGAAATGAAAGATCCATTCTAGCTGCCTGAATTTAAACATTCTATTTGTTCAAGGTCAATAAATGGCATGTTGTACCTTATGATACAGCTCAGGAGCAATTCTCATGTAGAGGTTCATATCCAGCTCATTGTGGTGGGTAATAAAAGGTCTGGCGACCGCTCCACCAGGAATGAGGTTCATCATTGGTGTCTCAACCTAAAATGCAACAAATAATATGCAGGTGTTCAAAAAGTTCAGACACTTAAAAGATGCATATTTACAGTGCGTCAGGATGGCATACCTCAAGAAAGCCAAGCTGATCCAAAAAGCTGCGCAGGTAAGTAATGATCTTAGATCTGGTGATAAACTTTTGCCTCACAGGGTCATTAAGAATCAGATCCAGGTATCGCTGTCTGAATCGTGTTTCCTAATGCACAAAGACAAAACAAACAGACCGAGTTCAAGTAACGCTTTTCATGACTAAATAGAAGCTTGTTTTATTTTTTGCCTGATCATGCTCCTATGGCCTACTCACCTTGTCTTTTAGGCCGAAGTGGAGGTGAGGAAGCATGTGCAGACATGGTGATAACAAGGTCATCTCAATAGGGATGATGCTTAGCTCCCCTTTCTTGGTCTTTCCAGGGATGCCGCGAACACCAATGATGTCACCGCGTCGCAGTTTATTGTTGATGGCAATAAAAGCTTCTTCTGATTGGTAACTCCTAAGTGGAAAATAATTATAATAAACTATAAAAACAATTAATGAAACAGAGCTGCAAAGTTAATGCAATGTTGGTATTTGATGGTAAGAGTTTTTACAATACATGATCAATCACCGGGATAAGCAGGTCTGGTCTTCTAAACTTCGTTTAGTCAAAAAGAAAAATGCAGTTTAAGGATTCAAATCAAGTTCCAAAATTCATGTCAAAACTAAGACAGCATAAAAACCAAAGAGGAAACGAAAAGATTAGTTTGGTTACACAACCAGCTGTTATTACCCGTTCTGAGCAAGAGGTTAATCAAATTTTGCAATGCACTGCAATGTAGTGTTGGTATAATGTTTTTTTGTTAATGTTTTTTTTTTTGCACTGTCCAAGTTCAGACCTGGAGTTTGCCATGACCTGCAGCTTGACCCCTTCTCCACGCAAGTCATAGAAGATCAGCTTGGCACCAGAAGCCCGCTTGGCATGGACACGACCTAAAGAGTAGCAGAAAGGTTTAAGATTTCTCAGGTTTAGGAATACAAATGATAAACTTTTTTATTATTATTTTTGACAAAGTGTAAAGTGTATTACCTGACACATTAAGGACAACTTCCGATAGTTGGTCCCCAGGCTGTAAGTAGTTGTATTTTTCAATAAAATCTGTAAGTGATAAATCCACATGAAATTTGTGGGGATAAGGGTCTTCAGGTGAACCCTTCAGTGCTTGAATGGCCTGTGAGCGGATTTTGAAGTATTGCTACAAAAAAAAGATTAATCAATACAAAGCCTAGAAATGGCATATTACATCTGAATTTAAAGCATGTCTGCAAAGCCAATAACATGTAATATTACAATAATCTCTAACATAACAAGCCACGCACAAAAAGCAGTTTGTAGAATGGACAAAGGTTTATTTACATATGTATATACAGCATGATTTATTAGTATCATGTTTCATTCCACTCCAGCTTTACAATCATGGGAAATTACACTTGCTGTCAGATGTGCTTTAGTACGCAAGGTTAATCTCAGTCTTTAACAGTGCAACTTACATTAGGGTCCAGATTCTCCTCATCAGTAGAGTCCACATGTTGCTCAGGATGGTCATTTGTCACCTTGTTCTGCTGTTGATCTTTAACCTTGGCATCCTTCTCAGCAGCCTTCTTATCTGCTTTCATACGCCTTTTCAGCTCACTAAAACAGACAGGTACGTTAGATGTGACTGAAGGGCCTCTCAGCATTTCTGTAAAAATACTGCAGTTGCTGAAATTGAATTATAACGCCAAAAACTAAACAATGTGAAGTGACAAAAGGTTGGTTGTTTTTTCCCCTCGAAAGTAGACAAACACCACCAACCTTTTGTCACCTCTCCAGCGACATCCTTCAATAAGCAAAGGCATAGTTTGCTGACTGTGAAGAATGAACTTCTGTGGCCGTATGCCGATGGCCCGGAAAAGAGGCTGCCTGGTTGCTCGGACCAAGGTCAACATGTTGCACAGATCCTATTTGATTAAGCAAGAAAATGCACATCAGACCTAATGTCAAATCAGACTTAATGTCACATAAATCATTTCCTTGCCTTACCTGAAACTTCAAATCAGAAGCACGATTCATAATTTTAATTTTTTACACCCTAAAACCTTCTTGCTTAAAAACTTGTTAAATACTTGTTTTTTTAACTTGATTTGAATATGCATTTAAGACTTATTTCATAAGTCCTGGCATTTTATTCACATACAATTGTGTGGAAAGGAAAATGTCAAACCTATTAAGTAATTAAACGAGCATTATCTTCACTTTTAAATTATTTGTCAGCATACATTTTGTCTTAAAAAAGATTTTGACAATAAAGAAACTTCTCTGAATTAACAAATACATCCTTTGTGCGTATGAAGGCTTTTTATTAACTTAAGGAAGTAATTGTGTTTGTAACTGGTAAAGTAAATAGACGTATGTTTCTCGAAAAGCAAACAACAATGACGACAATAATAATATAAATAAACAGTAATTGTTAGGTCAGGTGTATGTTTAGAGCAGATTCACGACCTCATGCTGCTATTAAACTACACCGCAATTGCTAAGCTAAGCTAAGCTAAAAGTTGCATCAGTCATTTGACAGCACGCGCTCCAGGTCTTCCAAAACCGGTTTAAAGCGTGTTAAAAATGTCCCTTAAGTGACACTTTTTATTAATACTGTAAACATGTCAATAAAACATGTAAAAAGTTTCCTACTTTTTACTCAGTTTTTCTGCATCCACAACCTCCATCTTCACTCAAGCCGGACAACCGCTCACAACCTGAATCCACGCACGAGAGTCATCCTGAGGCGAAGCTATCAAGACCCGCCTCTCTGCTGGGATTGGCTAGAATTTCTGTTTCGACATTAAGGTCGCAAACAATTTGACCAATCAAATCGTAGAGAATTTATAAAAGGAACAAATACTGAGAGCTCGGTGTTAAAAGTGAAAGGACGCAGCAACACACGAACCAGGTTCACAGAATTATAGTTAAACACGTTAAACAAATGTCAATAATATATAAGGGTATAATTATATATAGTAAGATATAACAATGTACGTAGGATACAGCATACAAATAAAACATAAAATCCAGGGTACAAGACATTGTACAATGTTAAATTATAAAATGTTAAATTTTATAAAATATTAATACATTTTTCATTTATTTTTTTGTGTAGTTTGCATGTAAAAATGCCAATACCTAAACTTAAACTTAAATTGCTTTCACCTGTACATGTTACATGTTACACCTGTACAAGGCTCTACACCTGTACATGTTACACCTGTACATGTTACACTTGTACATGTTACACCTGTACATGTTACACCTGTACAAGGCTCTACACCTGTTTGTTTATTATATTGCATGTATCTACATGTATTAGAGTGATAACAATTAAACAGTAATAGTATATAACTCTGTGTGAATGAAAGTTACAAAGTCTGTGGACACATGCAAGGGCGTAACTTTAGGTCTAACATTGGGGGGGTTATGCTGAAATGATGTCCTTTTATTGGGGGGGGGGGTTGTTTACAATGACTGGATCAAATTATTGGGGGGGGGTCATAACCCCCCTAACCCCCGTGTAAATTACGCCAGTGGACACATGATGTGGTCAGGACACAAACACCTATTTTTTGGATAGGGTCGATAATACAGAAAGAGAGGAAAAACAGCCTGAAGCAAAAATAAATCAGCTTAACACAAATTTTATTCATCTAGACATTGCTAACTTTTGCAGTAAATAATTCATAAACGAAGCAAACTTCCACCTTGACCCCCTGACATGTACATGGTAACACACCAGTACATTTCCTGTTACTATAAATACATTAAAAACACACAGGCAGTATTATCAGTTGCACTGAGTTTAGGTAGGCTAGTCGTTAACTGAACAAAAATATATTTTAGTATTTTGTAACTCACCACGCCAATCTATCATAAAGCAATGTATGGTAAAGTTTTTGGTAAAGACTGACACCATAGGATAGATATATAATAAACAGCTTAAAAGTCTAAACTGAACAAAAGTATTCAGGTATAAATGCAGTAAATATTTATACATACAAGAATATTGTACATTCATCAAAAGTCATTGGTCCAAAGTGAGTCAAAGTCCTATGTAATGTATTTCTGAATGTAGAATTAAAACCTTTTATCTTAAATCATTTAAAACATTATTCTCTTCATATAAAGTACTTGATTGCATTACTATTAATTTGAATATAAAAAATTCAAAATATTCATTATATATTGAATATAAAAATGTTATATACTATATATATAAATATTTACATAAACATTTAGTGACAAATAACAAGTGACAGTTTGATTTGTAAAAAGATTAAACCTATCACAGACAGCTTTCTCCATTTTACGTTCATTTCGCTTGCCCTATTAGGGTGCTCCTTTACAAAGATCACTCCTTCACCTACATAGAAGTCGGAATAATCACTGTTTAAAACCATTAAATGTGAAGTTACAAGAAAAAGAAATACATTGGCAGTACCTATCTCAATAAAAGCTCTAACGAGCTATTGCTTGCAGTCTATGCAACTAAACAAATAATAAAACGAACAGATTCGGTCAGCTGACTCCCAGACATGCATCGCATGCAAAACCTACCATTAAAGAAAATGATTGGCAGCTTTACAACAAGCCTGGCATTGAATATGAGCACAGATACAAACTCAATTCTACTCTTCCTTTCATTAAACATCAGCCTTTTTACCATTATCTTCAAATGTCAGCCATAAAACTGGCCACCTGTAGTGTAAAAGCTGTTCCTGTGATAACTTGCCCCTTTCTGTTAAGCTTTAGACCAACCTTTTTTGTATACTGTGACGATAAAAAAAAACTATCCAGTCATTTACACGTGAATATGGATTGTGCTTTTGTTTGGGATGTTTCAGGTAAAGTGCACAGTTCACCAAACTTCATTGTATACAGAGATGTGCTTTAGAAGGCAATCAGATCATTTTACAATCATCAATGTCCACCCAAGCAAAATATATGAGAAAAGACAACATGTGTCTGGAAACAATGGAATATCCTGGAACATTCTGACTGAAGTTCTCTTTTATACATTGAAATGTTTGCTGTGCTGAATGAAAAAGAATTTGTATTTTAAGTGTTTGAAGTGTTTCAATGGACGAATTGAAATAATAAGGCAGAGCTCTGAACATGAAATTCTTTTCTTTTAACTTAAATCATATCAGTGTGCCAGTCACAAATGGTACACATGTATTAGGTTGCCTATCCTTACTTTTGACCGTTCCTCTGCTTATGGTAATAATATTTTACACATATTTATAGTTTAAAGATTATTACAAGACTAGAAAGCTAAAGCATGATAATTTCTCAATAGCATAGCGTTCCACTAACACAGAAAAGATAACCATAATAAAATCTGGATTGTAAATTCTAACTACCCAATAAAAGCGTGCCAGACGCCAATTAAACAGTAAAATACAGCACAGAGAATAATCTAGAAACATATATTATTAATGTTCTTGAGTATTATTACACTTTGAATATACTGTACTATGTACTATGTAATAAAAACAATTCATTTTAAATTTTCCATTGTCAAAGTCCATGTTTTGTTGATTTAAAAAAAACAAAGATTATTAATATATGCTCTACAGTGATGCTACAATATTACTGTTAAACATGTAATAATTTGATTTAGTGTGACAATCAATACAGAGGCTTACAAACATCATTTCAACAACATGCCACACAATAGTCAGATAAATCCATATATTCTCTCTGATGCAGCATTCAACACATCTGAAGAATATCTGAAATTAAAGTAAAAATACACATTAAATATATTTTTATTTACTACAAGTGCAGTACGGTATCCTCGATGCTACGAGTGCTTAAAATGTTGTTTTGTATGTAGTCAGTATGCCTCTTATTACTCGACTGTTGTGACACAACTACTACTACTACATTTTTATACTTTCTAAACCGCTGTTCAGTGAAACATTCATTCATTCAGCTCCCGTCACAACCATGTCAATACGTTAGCCTTCTTCTATATCCTGTAAAAAGGAAAAACACAGAAAAGTAAATATAAAAACAAATGTTTAAAAAAGTCCCTTACAACAACTATTTGGAGTAGACACATGAACAAATCTCTTTGTATTGTTACCACTTTCTGTTTCTATAAATTAATAAGAATAATAAGACGTTTACCTTTAAGGGTCTTTAAGGTCCTAATAGGAATGTGAGACATCGTTGCCTTGCTCCTGAAGGCTTTCGAGGAGGTCGTCTATCTTTTCCATATTCTGAGAGGTGGTAAGAGCATTCTGTACATTTCCAGAATCAGTCATGGATGGATTCAGTAAGGAATGTATCTGCCCATCACTTTCCCTCTGATTCTGACCAGACTGGCTAATTGCTATGATTTGATCAGAAAGTGTGTTTCCATCAGAATTCATCAGCTGACTGCATTCTACAACAGAAAACAAATCAGTACATTTAGTCATTAATAAAATTAATATAAATTATTTTAGACATAATTATATTTGTCTGGTCGTATTATTAAAATTTACAAATAAACTAATAAATAATTACCATTTTGTATTTCATAGAGGAAAATGTTTGACTGATGGGTCTGGTTGGGCTGGTTCAGGCTTCCATTTATTGTGGTCTGGAATAGGGATCCAGGTTGTTGAACTGGTGAGGATGCGGTCGTCTGAAGTCCAGCCACACTGTTCTGAGCAACAAAGAGTATCTCTTGAGGAACAATGCTCCTTGACATATCTGGCTGGCTAATGAAGAGGTTTACAGAAGGTTGGGAACCAGGGCCCGAACTTGGTGCAAGTTGCATGGGTTGTTGCTCCTGAAAGAGTGCTGGCTTGCTTGCAGCCTGATTATTTACAGCAGAGCTCTGATCCTGGAAAGACATGGGCTCAGAAGGTTCTTCTGGTCTTATTGACAGTTGTTGAGAAAAGGAAACTGGTGGGTTTTGAGGCTCTGGTGATATTAAGGTACTGCTGTTTAAAGAGGGAATTTGAGGTTGGCCAGTAAATAACAGGCTAGAAGGCTGTTCTGGTGCAATTCCTGAGCCCATTGAGCTAAAGACCAACCCAGCTTGGTGCTGGTTAGGGGGTAGGTTAGTTATTGGTGACTGGGAGATACCTTGAAAAAGAGAGCCTGGTTGAGATTGTGAGGCCTGGTGTGTTAATTGCTGTTCCATCGGTGAGCCCTGCTGAATGGAAGGAAGTTGGGCTGAAGCTTGGAACACCGATTGTGACTCCAGGGCAGATTTCTGCATAGAGTTTAGGAACACCATCTGCTGTGATTGGTTGGTATTTGTTGCAAATTGACCAGGTAAGGCATTCCGAGAGAGGAACATATTTGGAGCAGAATGTTGAGTTTCTGTTGTCAAGTTAGACCCATCCAGAACATTCACTGGGTTCTGAAAGAGAGAGGCCTGACCATGCTCCTGAGTGGGTGATGTATTCTGTGTGTGGAAATGTGTCTCCTGAGAGGCTTGGTTGTCACCCATAGAACTAGAAGTGTGGAACAAGGGAGAAGAAGTATGAGATGTTGTTTGCTGAAGAAACCCAGATTGAATGGAAATGAGATCTTTTGCTTGTTGAAACATGGCAGCCTGTTGCTGTGAATTCTGTTGCTGAAAATGTGCCCCACTGTTCTTTACAATATTTTGTGAGGTTCCCTGTTGCTCTGAGCTGCAATGCATTTGAACCTGGGGATGAAAAATCTGATGTTGAAGGTTTTCCAGAACGTGTTGCTGCTGTTGGATCTGTTGCTGCTGTTGAATCTGTTGCTGCTCTTGAATATGTTGTTGCTGCTGGTGCATTTGCTGTTGCATCTGCTGCTGTTGAATCTGGTGTTGGTGAATCTGTTGTTGGTGTGTCTGCTGTTGCTGCTGCTGAATCTGCTTTTGCTGTGACTGCTGATGTTGTAGCTGGTGTTGTTGTATCTGGTGCTGCTGGAGCTTTTGTTGTTGCTGCATCTGCTGCTGTTGGACTTGATTTTGCTGAAGGTGATGCTGCCGCCTCTTTGCCAGTGAATCTTCTGAATGAAGCTGAATGTTGCAAAACCCCTTAGCCTGAAGCTGCCGCACTGCCTGCTCAAGCTGTGCCACCTCATCCGGAGGTAGCAGAGAGAGCTGGTGCTGTGGACTATTTTCCAGCTGTGAAATTCCAACTATTGTACCAGAAGTGCTTCCAGACATTTCCTGAGCCAAACTCTCAGTAGTTAGAAGAAACTGCTGGAAGGAGGTGTTGGAAGAACTATCTGGTTTCTGAATAGGGTTTAAAATGTCTTCATTAGGGAAAACAGAATTTTGTGTCTGTTCTTGCTCTCTTGGTCGACAGGCCACTGAATTTGAGAACGAGGGATTGCTGGTGGAGATGTTGCTGATTTCTAATGTCTGTTGGGTCTGGTTCACATGATCACAAGACTGCTGAGTAGAGAGAAACAAGTTAAAATCACAAGTTAAGAGAAAAACATGAGTTGAAGAATGAAAATGTATACAAATAAGGTCATTCACTTTAATCGCTTTTAGAATAACATACATTTCAGCATAATTTTAATTCAAACCTTGAAAGTTGCTGTGTTACTGGACACCTCCATAGGAGTAACGTCTTCTGTTTTGACAAAAGGCAAGACCGGTACTACTAAGGCACTGTCAATTACTGTTTAAATGACAATAACACATATTAATTTCTTTCATAACAGTGGCAGATATTTTCAAGTTTCAGTTCATTTTGTATTGTTTAAAAAAGTCAAATAATTAAATTCACAAGCATTTAATCATATGTATTTTTGTTGTTTACTATTGTATTTAAATGATGTCTAATCAAAGCAAAACTTTGACTATAACGACACAAATGGGTGATGATAATTAAAAGAGAGGGGCAAAACAACACAGCAGGCATTTGTGTGTAAATCTGACACAGACCACAGTAAGTATTTACAGTGATATTGAAGTAAACACACTTTTGTTTACCTTTTTGCTCAAAAGTACAAGGCTTGACTGGAGGAACGGTCTCTTTCTTTACATCCATAACTAAAAATGTGAAAAAAATATTATGCTGTAGACTTTGCTATTTATTAGGAGATCTAGAAATATGTTTTAAGTGTGATGACTGTTAAAATGTACAAACCGGGCTCTGGGGTGTATGTAAATGGTTGTACATCATGGCAACGTCCAGCATTGGTCAGAATATAGATCCCAACAGAAACAGGAGAGGCAATTGCTAGATTTTTGTATGGAGGAACTTTGACAATAAGGTGATTCTAAACGGAAAGACAAATATATATATATATTAATAACTATCTATTATTATCTATTTCAAGCTAAATAAAGCAGCTGCGTTTACACAAAGCAGCCATGTGGAGGCGCTACAGCTTTGCTTAAAGTAACTATGCCACCTGAAGTTTATATTGTGATCGCTTGAAACGTCAACATGTATTTTAAATGATTTTTTGTTCTAAAATGAATGGAGGAAATATTATTTATTTTAAGAGAATATAAACTGTTTCAAATCTTTCTTTTAGTGGCTACAACGGTGTCCATAAGAAGCTATGCTAACCATTTGTTACAAAAAATCACTCCAAGGAGCACCTGAATGTAGCATTTTAGCATGATCGGTTTAGCTTCTCAGTAAGAAGCCATGAATTCATGAAAAACATTTGTGTGAAATTAAAAGTGTGAACTATAATATTTTACACTAAAACTGTGAACTTTCATAGTAAAACTGTAAACTTTTGTACTAAAACTGTGAACTGTAGAATAAGTGACCAAATTATCGTGAAATTATCATTCATAGTAGAATTTGGCCACTTCACAGTTCTACTGTAAACATTCACAGTTCTACTATGAAAGTTCACTGTACATTTTTATACTGAAAAAACTGAGTCCAACTAAAATATTCCTGTCTCACTATTTCTGACTAAAAAATGACCCAACAAGACAATGTAGAAATGCAAATGAATTCTACCCCAAAACATTTAATAATTTTGAAGGTTTTAGTTTGATTGAATCATGAAAGCTAATCAGAACTGCTTTTTTTTGTTGTTACTAAACAGTAAATTCTGATTTAAAGGTGAAAATAAGTAATGCTTCATCTCTGCACTGAAGACTTAAATTCCGGTGATGGTTATATTTAATTTTGCCAAATGTCAATGTAATATATGATTCTATGTGACATATTTCCTTCAGTTGCTACAGCAAAACCTCACCTCAACATGTTTTAATGTACCAGCGCACTGATTTCTGTCTCCTCAATGGCTAGGTTGATGTAGCACACTATCTGCATTCTGTGTTTATGAGCCCAGCCCAGTTTTGAACTCTCAGTTTCTACTGGTACTGCTGGTTCTTAGCACTATGCCACACAAGCTCAGAATGAAAAATATTGGGATTGAGCCAGTGTGTTTAGATTTGGTCGTATACACAAATGTTGATAATAGAATAGATAAATGTGGAACTACATTTTTTAATAATGTGCATGATGATTGTATGATTGTGTGTAGATATAATGATGTGTAATACGTTTCGCAAAACACATTTTATTACCATGCCTGCTGTAGATACAAATTTATAAAATAAAACGGCTGTGACTGTTTATAGAAAACAAACTGTTAGTTTTTGTAAAAGCAGATGGCTGCTCCTGCATCACCAGTTAAGTGCTAATAAACATTTCACTGTTTTGTCCAGCACTTTCATCACATTCTATTTGAGTATATAGAGCAGCAAACTGTGGGCACCACATGCACACTTCAGGAATGGAAATGACAATGGCTATGACATCAACTGCTCAGAAAAGCAGCACCAGTTTTTAACCTTCAAACACATCGCACCTGATGAAAAAGCTCCATATCAATCTCAGCTTCTGCTCTCCAAGATTTTTCATCTGCAGTAAATACAAAGGTAGAAATCAGCGCTGTATATAGAAGCTGTAAGAAAATGAAAGCTAGAATTCCTAGCACAGTACCTGAGACATTCTCCTGAAATATGACTTTGGTTCCCTTGAGAAAGTTCTTTCCAATGATGAACAATTCCTCTTCACCTTGTACTGAGCAGCTGTGTAGACTCTTCTTCAGAATTTCAGGAATCCCTGCAGGCTGGGCTGAGGAAAGAGATTCGTGCAGCTATTACAACAAAAATGTCACATTACAACATCCTTAATGACTTCAACTCGGTTACTCAAGAATAAAACACTGTAACATCATTTTTATCAGATTTTCTAAATACTGTGCTAATATTTTCCTAATTTGGAAAGGTTTTCCACTTGATTTTCGATGTCTTTAGAAATTGTTGAAATAAGTTTATTCAAAGGAGCAATTCGGGCATGTATGGTGGCATAAGTAGGTACATAGTGGTTGGTAAAAAAAAATGGTACAGAACATTTGATTTTCTATGCAAGCTATGCTTATGTACTCTATGTATCTATGCTTAAAACCAATTTTGTTCACTAAAGCAAATGCTGAAACAGAGGGTACTATCCTCACTGAAACTTTGCATAAATAAGTAAAATCACATTTGTTTACATTCACATAGTATTTAGTGCATTAACACATTGCTTTCACATAACCAAAGGTGGTTAATAACTACACTTCTCCATGAATACGAGTTTTGATGAGATCCCCCGACCCCCATCCCTTAAAAAGATTAGTTCTGGTACCACCAGTATTTCAATAAAAATGTGATTTGATGACCAATAGAACAGGTTCCAGCAAAACCTTTTTAAAAAATGTCTACATCTTCATGAAATATCTGACCAAACTTGTAAGTGCCATTTAAAAACACTTTTTAATGCAAATATGTACCACGGCTAGCCCTAGTAACATAAATATGGGTTGCCCCTAGTAAGCATTCAGAAGCAAAGAGTTAATATGCTGACAGTTACATGAAATAACAAACAGTCCAAAAGCAGTGTAAGCTTATGCTATCCTGTATTAATATAGATTGGTATTTTACATAAAGCTGGCAGCTAAACCAGGAAAAGAAGATGACACAATCTAACTGTACTTACTGCATAGTATGGGAGAAGATGGTGCCTGTAATGTGAGCAGAGAACCATCAGGTCTGGTGATGTTTACCCGGAACACCAACCTGGCACGAGTGCTTTTCTTTTTTGATCCAGCCACCCCAATACGAGCTTCCACATCTGCATTCCGAAGCTTCAGAATTCCCACACAGTCCACACTGTAGAGATATTTTAATATTTGGCAACCATTAATAATAAAATGTCAGTAATAGTATAATAAAGCATGGAGAAAATAATTCACAGAATTGGTGTGGATAGTTATTTGGAACATCAATCTTGGTAATAACTAAAACTGCATATGTAGTATGAATTGTTCACAATTATGACATTCCATTTTAATACCAAAATGTTCTTTGGATGCTCTTATGTCTATTAATAATACATACGCAAGAGTCATGTTATTGCTTGGGTCCAGCGGCACTTCAATGACAGTGGTGCCCTGAATGTCAACTTCTCTACAGGCAGTGGTGTTACGACCGGTTACTCTGCAGGCCTGGTAGAACCCATGAGGCTTCACACGCCCAGTGTCATTACCCACAAACACCTGCAGGACCACTGGCTCCTTAACTCCCTCAAGCTGTGAGGATTAGATAAAGGAACAGCAGGTGATGAATTTAAGCAAATGGACAAGCCGAGTGACAATATTTATAATTAACTCAAGGACATTAGAATGTATGTGAGGTAAAGCAAACTGGTAAACAACCAGTGATTTAGTACAACCTGGAAATTAAATTAATGTATTTAAATTGACACACCTTAACAGTAGGGAAGCCTTGTTGTGAATGGTCTTTCACAGAACCCCGACTGCCCTCTGTCAGGTAACGGGCTCTGTGTTGGCTCTCGGGCTGAACCAGGATCTTCAGCTCCTTTCCTTCACCCTTTTGTGGACACTGACCAGAAAGTATTCCACCTTTTTGTCCAGATGTCGGGTTTCCATCCGAACTAGAAAGCAGAGGGTATGCCATTCTAGTACACTTCAGGGTTATGGCTATCTGATTACACACACCTTCTAATTCAGCTCAAAACGACGTTAGAAGTTCTGAATAAAGCTTTCTGTTGAATGCTGTTCGTTCTGCATGTCTAACTCTGAAACTGACTGTATCGAACTCCCTTGCACAAACTAATGCAAACGCTCAAAACCTCTAATTCAGCTCA
>JAOUQU010018742.1:0-18191 GCA_028566735.1 Ammoglanis amapaensis | reverse complement strand
GCGCACCTGTGCCTGATCTGGCGGTGATTGGAGCCCTATTAAAAGACCTAGGGTTCCACCGCTCAGGGCTGGTTCCTTGATTGGTTTTTGTTTCCGCCACATTGGTGGTTTCTGTTGACGTCGCTACGTTTCGTCGTAGCCGCGTTTCTTCGTCTCACCCGCGGCCGCGCTGGACCTTCGGGCGTTTTTTCAAGACGTGCCGATTTTGTTTCGCCAGTCGTGTTTCGTGTTCCACGGCCGTCGTGTTTTTGTTTTCTGTCCATTCTGCAAAGACTGTGTTTCGACGGACCTTTCATTTCCTTCAATAAAGACTCTTTTGTTTCTACCTCTACTCCTGGTCTCCTGGTGGTGTGTAGTGGCTCTACAAGTGTTCCTGACAAACCCCATCACGAACCATAACAGAAGGAACCAGCCCTAATGGAACCGCCACACACACCTCCAACGGCGGCGGGTGCAACTGCAAACAGCTACGACCCTCAGATCCGCCAGTTGGAACGATTGGTGGACTCCTGGATGGAGGGGGATCGCACCCAGGCCCGTCTGCTCGGGGAAATTCTCCGGCGGGTGGCCACTTTCGTGGACCGGCTTCAGGACTCTTTTGCACCGCCTCCCCCGGCCCCCGTGTCGGCAGCACCTGCAGGGGGCAGTGCAGAGGCATCGGCGACATCGCCAGTCCCGGACTGCTCGCCTTCCCGGGAGACGCCCTTGCATTCCGGGGGGTCGGCGTCGAGGTTACGGATGCTTCCCGTCTCTGCTCTTCGCCATTTGCCTACTCCCCGTCCGGCGATGCATGAGGGGTCCAGTGTCGACTCCTCTTCCTGGGAGGGCTGCTCCGAGGGCTCCGGGTCCTCCGTTTCGAGGAGAGTGAATCCGGGCAGCTCGAGGAGGGAACACTCTCCGCGGCCGATGTCTCGCCGATCTTCATTTCCTGGAAGCAGAGACGAGCTACGTTCGGGACGAGTGATCGTGGAGGGGACCGGTTCCGGAACTCCTCGGCGAAGACTGACCCCTGCTCAGCGGGCCCACCGGGTCCAGGAGGGCCTCTGCATCTATTGCGGAGCACGAGGACATTTGCTACGAGACTGTCCGGTTCGTTCCGATGCATAGTTTTCGTCTTGCTTTTCGCCCGGTTCGGGTCAGCATAAGTTAACGTCCGGAATTTTCGGTTTCGTTCGACCGGATTCGGGTTTTAGTAAATTAAAGCAAGTTTCATCTTGCCGTTCGCCCGTTTTGGGGGCCTTACGTTAACTTACCTCGCAAGTTTCATCTTGTTTTCCGCCCGTTTCGGGGTTTTTTTACGTTAATGCATAATGCAAGTTTCACCTTGCTTTCCGCCCGTTTTGGGGGGTATTTTACGTTAATGTATAATGCGAGTTTCACCTTGCCTTCCGCCCGTTTTGGGGGGTTTTTGCGTTAATGTAGAATGCAAGTTTCACCTTGCTTTACGCCGTTTCGGGGTTTTTATTACGTTAATGTATAATGCAAGTTTCACCTTGCCTTCCGCCCGTTTTGGGGGGTTTTTGCGTTAATGTAGAATGCAAGTTTCACCTTGCCTTCCGCCCGTTTTGGGGGTTTTTTACGTTAAGGTATAATGCAAGTTTCATCCTGCTTTTCGTCCGTGTCGGTTTTCATAACTCGTTCTCAAATAAATTCTTTTTCATGTCTCGCAAGTTTCGTCTTGCCGTTTCGTCCGATTTAGTTCTCGCAAGCGTAATCTTGCATTTTCGGACGTTCTCACACAAATTCAGTTTTATATAATTTCCGATTTAGTTCTCGCAAGCGTAATCTTGCATTTTCGGACGTTCTCACACAAATTCAGTTTTGTATAACTTCCGTTTTAGTTCTCGCAAGTTCGTCTTGCTTACTCGTCACGGTCGGTTTCTAACTGGTTTAGTTCGTTTTTTTTTGATTGCCATCCCCGGGCCTCCCTGGCTCCAGTTCCCGAAGTGTTTCCCCGTAGGCTGGGCTGCCCGAGAAGCCCAAAGAACGGAGGAGGTGAGTTGGGAAGGGGGGTTTAGGAGAGGGGGGCTTTAGGGGGGAGGTACTGTTAGGATCCAGGGTTTCGGGAGGCGCGGTGCGGTTGCCGTGGCAACGCGGAAGCGCGGCGCTGCGGTCTTCTCTATCGTGCGCTCGGGACTCGGCGCACCTGCGCCTGATCGGGCGTTGATTGGAGCCCAATTAAAAGAGCTAGGGTTCCACCGCTCAGGGCTGGTTCCTCATTTGGTTCTCGCTATTCCTTGCGGGTAGTTTCAGTTTCCGGTCGCTGCGTTCCTCCGCAGTCCCGTTTTTCCCGTGTCATCCGCGACCGCGCTGGACCGTCGGAAGTTTCGAAGGACGCCTCCGATTTTGTCTCTCCGGCCGGGTTCCGTGGTTAACGCCCGTCGTATTTTCATTTCTGCAAAGACTGTGTTTCGACGGACCTTTCATTTTCTTCAATAAAGATTCTGTTGTTTCTACTACTACTCCTGGTCTCCTGGTGGTGTGTTGTGGCTCTGCAAGTGTTCCTGACCAACCCCTTCACGAACCATAACAATTGTTAAGCAGTTTTTAACCTAAATCCAAGCCTGTGGCTATAACAGCACAAATTTCCAACATATTTTATAATTACACGCATCTTTTAGATCGTTTTCAAGAAGCACATCGTTGCGCTTATTTTATGCACATCATTCATCCAATCAAGTCTCTGAAAAAGATGGAAACACATCAAACATGCATTCTCATTTTAAAACTAAGCACATCCTTCCATCTCAACGAAGGCACTACCAAGAAATGTTTTAGAAATGTATTACTTTTATTTTGGACAGTATGGAAGCAGTAAAATAAGGGACGTTTGGTATCTGTTATACATCATTACGCTTATACGATGTTATACATCATTATCTTAAATCAGGTACGTCCAAAGTCTGGCCCGTGTGCCATTTGTGGCCCTTGTTTGCATCAATCTTGCATTGGTCTTATTATCATTAGATATTAAACATGCACATACCAGATATGTCTTGCAGATAAGCACATGCTCTATTAAATACATATTGCAGACGTCTCAGAGATGTACACATGCAATCAGAAGTTTTCCTAGACAACTATTTTTAGAATGTTAGCTATGTATGCGTGTGCTCTAATGCCGTGGTGTCCAACCCCTGGTGAATTGGTACAGGGCCAGCACCGCAAAAAATCACAGAACGTCCACTGTTCAGCATTCATGCCGTCAGTTCGCTGAAACTTCGACTTCTTATCCTGAATCATTAACATGACTTCAATCATCTCGATACAACATTGTGGAAAACGGAAGTGGCAGAGCTGGCTGAGATGAAGACGTGGATACGGGTACACCAGACAGGTGATGAGATAAAGTGCATTCTGGGAGTTGTGGTCCTGCAGTATGTTCACTAGTGAGACAGTCAGAAACCAGTCAGGAACTATATAAGGAGTTGCAGCAGACCATGACACACAATACTCCTGAATACAGCCACCATAATGCTCCAACAATCCATCCTGTAGTGCGGCGTGAAAAATACCATTTCTTAAGCCGACAGTATCATTTTACTTTGTTGTATTTATCTGTCACACCATAAAAGCTGGTCTGTGAAAATATTGTCTCCCATTAAACTGGTCCGTGCAGCTCTAATGCATAAAAAATTATCAATTATTTACATGGAATATTTAATATACCGCTAGTATTAAATTTAAGGCGCTGCCACGTCGACGGTGTGTTTATTATGCTCGCAAATGGGCCAAGTTGGGAGACATGAAATGGTAAGAAGAACCTTCATTATGGGGGATAAATCTGTCCTGTATGTCACCGTATCGATCCCTTTTATCCCTTTCAAGAGGCCGATATGCATGGATGCCAACGTGTGGGAGTACCCTTGCCACCTGTGTTCTGCACTGTGATTCAGGGTGTACTAGAGCAAAGAGTAACTCTCTAAGTCTCCACCAGGCGGCACAGCTGGACATGCTGCTACACAGTTGGGAACTCTGTCTCCTGTTCCTGATATGATCACGACACGACACAGGATTATATCAAGTGCTTAACTAGACTCAAAATGGTCTTTGGATTAGAAACATGGTCTGAGTAACCACCAGCCTGGGTGCGCCACAAATAAGGACGAGTGAGCTAACTGAAATACCTGATGGTCGGTCAGGAGGTCACCCGCCTGCATCGAGTTTTCAAACATGGGCATCCTTAATGACCCACAAAATAAGGGACTGACGCAGCAATCTGTGCCATCTTAGAATCTCGAGGGTCTTTGTTTAAACTACGGGATAATAAATAACTTTTTTATGTTATACCATGGGATGCATAATAAATAATATGCTTTATACAGTAAATATAGTATCCACATACACTTGATCAAATATTTTATATGTATGAGCAAAGTTTAACTTTTTTATGTTTTAATTTACACCTGGTACATTTTCTATTGTGACTTTTCTTTCCTTCTATCCACCACATCTCCTCGCAGTCGCCATGGTGACGTCAATCTGCCCCCCCCCTCCCCCGAACCCGCAACATCGGAGTTATTTTTAGACCTCCTGAAAGAAAGCCGTTCCAATTGTTCTTTTTATACCCATGTCTCCTCCTCTTCCTCTTTCGCTCCCCATCATGAGATTTATTCCTGATCAGAGGTACAGATCTCACCCCTAAATCTCAAACCTTCTTTTCTTCCAGAGTCCTTCAAAACGATCCTCTCAACACACACCATCATATGCTTGCACAAACCTCAAACACCCACAATCTACACTTAAAAAAAGCCATTCACGTTCAGCCCTGACAATGGAAAGATGTTAACTAAGCATCACATTCAAATTACCATAGAAACACACGAAAACAAATGAGACTCCTAGTTAAATTTGTTCAAAGGAGAATAAAATGCTTTGATATTCTTTTTACTCAATCATTGCTCTTGGTCTTAATTGGTCCACGAATGAGACAAAAGCATCTCATTAAAAAGCCTTGACTGCACAAACAGAGGTCATTAGCTTCTGATTTATGTATCTGTCAGAGCAAAGAACCTAAATAAATCTCTGTTCAATGAAAGAGCTTCTAGTCACAGACAGCTTCTATGCACTAATACGAATTAGGAAAGTCTGCAAGTATGAGTGAGTGAGTGAGTGAGCAAGCGAGCGAGCGAGCAAAACAACAAAAATTCAACCTAAACACTGCAAACTAGAGGTGAATATTGATTCCTTCCATGTCCAGGAAGAGTAGCTACAAAGCCGTGGGTTGTAAAGTTCATGATTATGTTGTGCACTGTAGACAGAGAAACAACAAACTCAGGGCTCTCTAGAGATGAACTTGTAACCTTGGGATTGGTGATGTTTTTCCACAATTTTGGTCCTTAAGTGCTGAAACAGTTCTATTCTTCTCTTTCCGTTCTTCACACTGACACAAGCTGTGTCTCAAATTGCAGCATTTACATTTTAGTGGGTAAGTGCTGTCTCCAATGGAACACTGCACTTCAGGGGAAATGACAGACTAACATTTGATCGCGCGTCTCTATTCCGCTAGATTTTGTTTACATAATGAGATTTGGCTTTCATTTGCTTTTGTTTACTCTTTACTAATAAGAACTTCATTGACGCTATGTACGCTTCTGATATGACAATAGCTGGCTTAAACCTATCAAAAGTCCGGCCCTTCTGTTACGTCGACTGAATGGCGTCGGTTTAGTGTGCATAGTGTAGCATCGTTTCACTCTGTAATTTTGGGCCGTTTTTAGTGCACTGAGATCTATTGTGTTTTTTGGATGCACTAAAGCACAATGCTCGAAGTGTCCAAGTGTGCGATTTGGGAGGCCCCTAACTTCTCTTCTTTTTATCTGGATTTAGGTGTGATGTTTATACTACCCACACCTTTTACTTTGTTTACTGGAGATTCATATATAACCCCTTTGAATATCTTTCGAAAATTCTACAAGTTTGTGTAAGATTTCTTTTAAAAAAAGTACAGTGAAGTGTGAACTGAACTTACACTAGTACTGGTCTCACAGCATTGTTCATATTGCCAAATGCAGCACGGTTAAGAAGCTCCCGGAAACAGCTTTCAGCCAGAGATGTAGGGTTCTCTTCTCCAGCACCCCTAAGAAAACAGAAGAACCAAAAAGTTGATAAATAATAATAATAATCTGTCCAATAAACATCTGACAGAATTCATATGTATAATAAACACCACAGTTTGTAATAAAACCTACCTTTAGAGATTCTTGTATTTCTAGAATACATGGAATTTTTCAAAATAGCAAAGAACCAACTTGTAAAAGACTTTGATTGCACACCCGAGATTTTAAACAGTTGAATATTTTTATCAAGGTGCCCGAGTGAAGATTTGAACAACCAATCGAAGATGGAAGCACAATACTGGCTGAGGGGGCATCGTATAGTTTCCATAGGAACACATCGGCATGCTCGTTTCTCACACAAACGCACACACGCACGCACATATATATATGAAAGCAGATGATACTAACACTTATGATGTTGACACTAACAGTTAATAAAGTCCCTTATGTGAGTTCAGACACTATTACTATTTTAGTTAAAATCCTTTGCTTTGTAAAAACTGTCGTATAAAACAACTAAACACTCGAGGTTGTATGCTATAGTGAAAAAACATCATGGGTGTGATTCTATGGCACTCTCCCAATAACAGCCATGATTTTATGTTACAATAACACACAAATATAAATAAAAAAGCCACATGGACTCAAAAGACTGCACGTAAGAGAACCCCCATTCGTGTACTATGTGAACTATACAGCAACCTACCAACTTAGTAAATCATGTAGTGTGAATTAGGCATTCACAAGCAATTATGTTTAAGATGTCAAACTCTAAAGAAGTTACAAACACAACACCGGTCAATTTTTTGCCAACATACAGTCTATAGATGCTTACATTTGTAACAGTGTAGAAATAGTAATTAAATTGATTGTACAATTTCTGTCAGACATTGACATTATCATCAGGCAAAAATATTTAATTAATGTTATAGAAATATAAAGATTCAACTGCATATGGTACCATCACTCACGTACAGCCTATGCAAATCAATAGGCAGTTATAAAACTAGGGCTTTTATTTGGTTAAATGTTTATTACTGCTTTATTGGAAAATATTTTAGTGTTTTATATAATGACAGACATTTTACCACATTGTTTTCATATTTTGCATGTTATTTTGTCCATTTGTTTAATTGCCTTTGAAATTAATAATGTATCGAGCTTTCTGATTTACATTTATGGACAAAATTATTGGCACCCCTGAGACTTAACCCCAGAAATGTATTATAATTACACGTGTCCTATTTCCTTTGTATATATTGGAAGAACACAAAAAAGTCTTATTGTTGGCACCCTAAGTATTTGGTTGCATACCCTTTTGAAAGAAAAAAACTGAAATGAATTACTTCCTACAACCATCAACAAGCTTTTTGCACCTCTAAACTTGTATTTTGAATCACCGTTTCTCGTGCAAACTGCTCCAGGTCTTTTATCTTTGAAAAGAGGCTTCTCCCAACAAAAAAATGTTAAAATCTCTCCACACATGTTCAATGGAATTTTAATCCAGACTGATTAGTGGCCACTTCAGATCTCTCCAGTGATCTGTTTCCATCCAGTTCTGGGTGCTTTTTCAAGTATGTTTGAGGTCATGTCATGCTAGAAAGATGTATGATGCAAATCCAGCTTTCTGACTCTCAACACGACCCAAAATCCTTCAGTAATCTGATTTCATGATGCCTTGCATCCAGTCAAGGCACCCAGTGTCAGAAGCAGCAAAACAACTCCAAAACATCTTTGAACCTCCACTGTATTTGACTGTTGGAACTAAGTTCTTTTCTGTACATGACTCATCTGCCCATGTCCAGTGAGAGTAGTTAATAAGTCATGGGTTGTAAACGTCTTATGCTTTGCACCATGGACAAAAAAAATCAAGATCTCTGGAAACCTTCTTGGAACCTTCCACAGTTTTGGTTCTGGAGTAAATCAGACACTAGTGATGCACACACAGAGACACACTGCAAATACATTTAAATTCTAATTTTATTTGTCATTACACATTTACAGATGTACAGTACAACAAAATGTTTCTCTTCGCATATCCCAACTTGTCTGGAAGTTGGGGTCAGAGCGCAGGGTCAGCCAATGTACTGGAGCAGACAGGGTTAAGGGTCTTGCTCAAGGTTCAGGAGCCTGGATTCGAACCATCAACCTCTACCCACTAGGCTACACTATCCCTAATTTTTTAAAGAGAGTGGAGGAGGAGAGTGTGTGATGGTTGTATTGCCCACAGATCTTACTTGCATGAGGTGAGTTTAAACCAGCATCACATGCTTGAAATAAAATAATTAACCCACAATTATGAAAAGATGCCAACAATTCCAGCCCCTTTTTGGTTTCTTTCTTTGTTTGTTTGTTTTTGAAACTTGATGCTACCTTTTCTGTGATATTCATGGCAGGACTCTGCATTTCATACCGAAGTTTACTTTTCAATGTATATATGCTTCTTCAGGTCTGTACTAGTAAGGAATTTTAAGATAATTTTTGGCATTGCCAATTTTTAAGTTTTGTATGAAATAATATGACGTTTTATCGTGTTTTTTAATGTTGTTCCAATACACAAAGGAAATAAACATGTGCATAACAAAATGTGTCATTGCAAAACATTTATGGGAAAAATACTTTATTGACTGCAAAAATGTCAGGGGTGCCAACGATTTTGGCAATGACTCATATCCCATCAATTGTGTTGATGTTTAAAGCTTTCACAAGCCAGCTTTACAAAACACAACACCGGCCAAACATGAGTTGATTTGGCTTTACAAAACACAACACCGGCCAAACATGAGTTGATTTGTCATCTACAACAAAATAACCAGGACTAGACATGATTAGGTTTATAAAAAATTTTTTTGTTTAAGCTAGAAAAAAGTAAACTATTTTAGATATAGCTACATTGTAAATATGGTCCATATTAACCACAAATTAAATGACAACCTGCTTCTTATAATGAATGTTGCATGACATCGTAAAGAATCTGTGAATGAAGTTCTTAAGGTGCACAATACACTCACCAACTGTTTTTACATTATGTTGTGTTTGGTTTTGGTGTGTATGTGTGTATATATGTGTGTGTGTACCTGTCAGAGTCTTCATTGCCCTGCATGTTAAAGAGCATGGAGGGAATGAGTTTGTCCATGTGCTGAGGCTCCCAGATAATTGCCTGCAATTCATCATTCACAGTTTTTCTCACGACCCCCTGCAACCCTTTGATTCCAGCGACTCGAATCCTGCACACGACACACAAGTAAAGAATTGAATTTTATTCATAGTCATTGTATTTATATCTACAGTTCATTTAAAATATAAATTTAAAATGAAAGATATAAATAAATGACTCATGCAACCAGAAGAAAAGCAAGTAAGTAAGTAAATTCTATTTTTAACATGTCTTGGCTGATTTTCCCATGATGTTAAGCAAAGCCATAAAATTACCATCACATATACAACTTCAATGAACTCAGATGGTAATTACCTTGTTCTTTCGATTACCTAAAGCCTTGTACCAGATTTCTAGAACATAACGGGCTTTTTAAAAGCACAGTCAGAGTGTGATTTGTAAACATCTCAGCAAATTGAATTTTTATATAGTGAACTAGCTTCTAGGCCAAGTGTTGCCCGAACATGTGATAAAGTTTCCGGTAAACCTACTGGGACATTTTAAGACGGGAAAGTGTTAAAAAAAAGATTAATAATGCTTATTTAAGCCTCCATGTGGAGGTGTGAGACCAACACGGTCAAGTGTGGTCGAGGAAATCCTGTCACTTTTTTTTCCTAATGATGCTCCTCACTTCTGACGTGTTTCATTCACACCTCCAAGATATTTAAAAAATACATAGTAATACACCTTTATTAAATTTAATGCAACACTAAATGACATGCATGAGAAACTACGCGTGAAGAGCCGTCTGCTAATCTCATGTGGACGGATAGACAGATGAATGACCACAATCTTAATAATAATTATAATAATAAGAGAGCCATTGATTAACACAAATAAGTGTGTAAACTATAGAGTCACTCCAGCAGTTAAAGGCACAAACATATTTTGAGGATTATGGGAATTATTTTTATTATCTACATACCCTTGCCTCTTTGTAACGGCATCAAAAGGGTTTAAGGCAAAAGCGTCCAAACTTTAGCAAAGAGTGCCAGATTTAGCCTGACATTATTTGAACCATTAACATTCAACTATGTAGATATTTTAGCGGCTCCAGTGATGTTTGGAGAAAATGTAACAGAACAACATATTTTGGGTTTTTAACTAATTTCTCTATTACAAAACATGATAGACAATTTTTTAAAGCCAAGGAATGACGACACAACTAAAGTGGTCTATTCCAGAAGGGGAACATACCAACCACTGTAATCTTTGTTCTTTATAAATATCTTGATTTAAACATTCTCCTTATTTCATTCAAAGCACCTTTTAGCTATTTATGGAGTTATGCTCTTGAACTGTGCATCATCTACTGCCATCTGCTGGTGAGATATAAAAGAGCTTTGTTTGTATGTGTGGATATTATACTGCACATATTACAGCACAGCACATATAATTGATTGATGCTGTGAGCATGTGGAAATGCAAATATTAGCCACAGTTGGCCACCGGGCGAAACTTTGGACATGCCGGATTTAAAACTTTAAAAATACTTTAAATAAAAATTAAGGAACACATAATAACACATATCCAACAATGTTCTGAGCACCGCCGTAAAATTTCTAAACTTCAAAACATGGGAAGTATTTACTGCTATACATACCTGGTACGTGTCTCCAGATCTTCATGTGTGGAATGACACATGGCACTGAATTGGGAGACAAAAAAATCATAACGTCGATGATATGAAGGTGTGTCCTCTTCGATGTTTGCAAACTTCACAAACTGTCAAAACAAAGCACAAACATTCAATTAAAACGCAGGGAAATAAATATACAGCTCATACACCGAGCTCGCACACTATTATTAAACACAGTGTAGTGTGAAAATAGGATCTATACAATTAGCTTTCTCACCAACAGAGGAAGTTAGCACTCTCACAGGTGAGATTTCCCAAAAGAGAGAGAGAGATGTGACATTTACAACTAATTAATAAACTCAAGACTGGCACAATTTAAAACGATTGGGAACGTACAATAAATTCATATTCACTTTAAACAGCAAAGGGAACCGAGGCTATATCAGGAGGTTGCCAGTTCAATTCTGACAGTCGAAAGGTCACAAAAAAGTGCCCTTAAGGCACCAAACTCCTGACGCCGTAGCCAGGGCTGCCCACAGTGCCACCCATGTGTGTAATATTTATAGTATTTACATTTTCAGTATTTAGCAGACGCCTTTATCCAAAGTTAATAACAATTAAACACTATTTTTCAGCAATTGAGGGATAAAGGCTGTGCTCAGGGGCCCAACAGTGGCAACTTTGTAGAAGAGGGGCTTGAACCACTAACTTGCCACTGCCCACAATGATGATAAGCACAACAGTGACCAGAATATTCTAAATTGTATCATGAACCCACCATCATGAATCGCATTGCAACATGGGTAGAACGTGACATTACATCTAAAGCCGGTAACCAAAAGTACATACATAAACAGTGTGAACCATATCCACGCTTGGCAGGTATAGCAGCAAAATCTTTCAGTACGCAACATACTAAAGACTTATTTCTTTGGGTCCAACTGAATTATGGGAACAATTATGAGACCATAGTGTGCAATGACTGCATATGCTAAAATATTAGTTAAAATAAGTTATTGAAGTATTTTCCTCAAACTGTTTAATAAATACTACACATTCAAACACATTTCACAATATCACATATCACATTTGAAAACACGTAGTTTGAGACATTTTACTGATATATTTTCCTACACAAAGTAACACGCTAAGTAAATAAGAGTTGAAGGGAAATATTGTTATTTTGTCAAACAAACAACTGCAAGGATTTCGAGATTTTACTATCTGAAGTTTACAACACAAAAAAATAGAAAGTAGGCAGAAATATCAGCATTTATGAAAATGCCGACATTGTATTACAAAGCAAAAAATTACAACATGAGCCTATGAAAACATCAGACAAACATCGTCAGTAAATACAGATCATGGTACATCTATGGATAATAATGGAAGATATGATTACTTGTATTATTCTGACAGGACAGGCGAGCACATGGTTCGATATAAATAAGTGAACAAACATTAGCTACGGATATGACTAAATAGTTGAATATAAATATTAGATGTGTATGTAAAAATAAGAATGATGAAGTATGGTGGACATAAAGACGATCATTTAAGTAAATCTGGCTTTTGCTGTCCAAACACATTGTAATGCTGTAATGTCGAGTAGCACATAATGCTGAGATATTTCCATGGTTTCAGATAAACACTAGAATTACAAAAGCTACGATTTTTTTTCTTGCACATGTTGTACTGTAATGTTTCAGTTCGGTATGCTATTGTTGCACAATCTTGGTCATTGGAACTGTATTGGACTTATTATCACATTAATACTACTTGGACACTATCAGTATTGGTCACTTTATCGTCACTGGGTGATTATCACTACTTGGACACTTTTGGTCACCTTCTTTAGGCACTCAGTTACTTTATTTATTTATAAACTTCAGCTTATTAACTTATACTTAAACTGTTCAGATTTTTAAATCTATTTTTATTTATTGTTAGTAAAACTAACATTTTTAGATGATATTGTGATGAAGCAGAAAAACATTTCACTGCCGGTTGTTCTGCGTATAACTAAACACTGTATGTGATAAATAAACCTTGATTTGACACTAGTCAAATGTCAGGTGGAATTTGCTCATTTGCACATTGTGCTAGTTCCTCTGCCTTAAAAAACTAAATATAAACAGTGCGTACAATATAAACTAATCTTGTAACTTTAATTTAAGTTGAATAAAAAGGTTCTTTTCACAGCATGGAACAGAGTCTGGGAACAGAAAGATAGACAGATGGTGAACATGTTTGAAAATGACAACTGGGGGAAAAAGATAAAAAGCCAGAAATGAAAAAGCAAACAAGATAAAAGTGTATCAGAATTGTCACAAATGATTTTCCTAGTTCCATTTTCTTTTTCTATCTTGCTTGCTGCCTCTCTTTTTACACTCGTATTTCAACACGTTTTACATTTATCACATTAGTCTTGCAGCCACTGATAAATTATGCAGCACCCCCCCCCCAAAAAAAGTGCAGTTTTAAATCCATCTAATCCAAATCTGTTAGAACCCACTTTGAAGGTGAAAAGCATTAAATTCTGATGTCTCTCTCGTTCTCCTCAGAGCGCTATTTATAGCCTCGTTGACATTCAAAACTGGGGTCGGTGTCGCTTAAACTAACCAATTACGTCCCGCCTATGCATCACTAAAATGTTAATCCATCCGGCTGCATGCGTTACCACAATAGCCATCGATCACCCATTACACATGAGGTTACGTATGAAAAGGCGACAGGGTTATTTTAGACATGTATTAATCAGACACATTTTCTTTTCGCTTTATGCTACTTTACTATTCAGTTACCAGCTTTCCATCCAGATGTTTAGCAAAAAATACAAAAAGTTTTCATTCAACATCAGTTTCAATCAAACACCTTCGATCGCGTGTCAACGTGCTACAGAGAAACAAGCAAGAGGGAGAGATTTGATTTATTTTCTGTTTTAGGTACAATTATGCTTTGGTAGATGAACTAAACTGATTCATTTTACTCTCTAACTCATATTAAACCGGTTCTTTAAACTGAATCAGAATTACCACCGCTATTGTACCACCGTCACGTACAGTTATCGGTTATTTATAAAACCAGTTTCCAATCTTTTTTTGCTATTTGATGATGTTGTTGTTGTTCCCTCTCTTTTTTTAGTTTGAAATTCTGTTTCATACATTAGGGGGTTTTACAAAACTGGTGGATGGAAAACCCGTTAATGATAATGTTAATGATTTATTTCTGAACGATAATCTGCTCTAATATCTAGTGTTACTTGATTCGATTCTCTACTATGAATTTTTAAGAACTTTTTACTTCAGGTACCAGAAGCTAATCAAATAAGCAAAGTCCAAGCCAACTCAAAGAAACGCCAGATTACAAATGTTAAAAGCTAAAAGAAATGCAATCTAAGTTCTAATGACTCAATAAGAACAATTATTCTTAAGCGCAAAAAACAGGATTCAATCCCTGGAAATCCAAAACTGACCCCCCTCAAGTGCCGGCAGCTAAGAGTTCCTTTCCCAAGCTCTGAAAAGCAGATCAAACGTGCAATTCCTGTTGATCAGGAGAAAAAAATGCACACAAATTATCTACATTAATTCTGCACCTGAAATTATTTTACTAATGTCCCATTTGCAGAGAAACACACCCGGTTTTGTATTTTTTGACACCAGCTGATGTGACTAGAGGAGTTAAAACCTACAGAGACCACTGGGCCTGTCTGTAGTTCAATTTTTTAGGCCTGCTAGATGGGTCAAAAAAGAAAGAAGAAAGGTTTTTATGATCCGTCCACATCTCAAATGGTTGAAGATTGCCCTACAGCCAAAAGGTACCCATCACCTATGGAGTAATTGCATTCAGCTAAGGTTAAGTAGATTGAATGTACTCTTCCATGACCTTCCTCTCGGGGGCAGTGAGGGCAAAGAGGTGACATGTCTGGGAGCAAGTTAATGGTAAAGTCGAGGAAACAATGAAGAGGTAACTCTTTGGATATGTTGAATAACTCTGCTACATCATAATGCAGAATTGAGAGAATTGAGGCAGGATTTACATGAGGAATCAGACATTTGCTTGACAAATCGACGAATGGCAATTAGGGCCCTTGAATACCTGACTTCCAGGTAATGGGTTAGGGAGCCTAAGCCCTGGATAGCCCAGGATAACTTGTATCTTGTGAGAAAACCCAGAGTGATCTCCCAGTCTCATGGTGATGAAACGGAACTCACCCCAAGAGGGCCAGAATATGAACTGAGACTGCCAGTGGTTGTGGCTTGAGGCTCAATTGGGGAACCATTTGATTGGGAACCATGAAGTAGTATCCTGCCTAAAAATGTATTCACTCAATAAGAAAAAATCAGAAAGAAAATGAAGCACGGCACGCTCGATCCCCAAAACAACAATTGTTTAGGTATGAAGGAAAAATGCCCTAACCTGTGTTTTATAATCTTGGACAATCAATCTCTATCTATTCGTTTATCGTCTGTTTTCCCAGTTCCTGGGGTAGGACATTAATGTTTGGAGCCGAGTTTTCCGTCCAGATGCCCTTCCTGATGACAACCACCAGTAAGTGGTGGGAACTTGTGAGACTACTGGACAATTTCACGTTTCCGATCAACCTTGTGCATGTTTTTTGGACTGTGGAAGGAAACCTACGCTGACAGAGAACAGAGAGAACATGGAAACTCCGCACAGAAAGTCTTCTTGCTGTAAGGCGACAGTGCTGTAACCACTCAGCCACCGTGCCGCCCCATTAAATCATTAAATGTGCATGTTAAATAAATGGTTCCCTAGATATTCCCCAACACCAAATCTGAGATTTGGAACTTGCTGGTTTGTATCTTGTTCTGTTACCAGCGGATCACTGGCCACTATGTCTGATTGTCGTATGTCGTAACACTCTGTAAAAGAATTCATGGGTGTTTGCCAGGCCTACGCATGTGCAAAATAGGTTCCTTAAATTCAGTTAAGTAAATAGCATCTGAAGACAAAACTATGCTAAAGGAGAAGAAAATGAGAAACGCGCAAATCAGTAGAGAAGTTAAAACTGCAATCTATTTTAAACTCACGTTCTGGAGTGGTTGTCGGTGTGATGGTGGGTGCTGTAATTGTGCTTGAAACATCAGCGGAAACCAAAAAGGATGATGCACAAACTAAAATGACCTGTGAGAAAGATATAAAAAGGTCAATGGCAGTTTCCAGGAAATCAGATTTTGTTTTAAATGATGTATGAACTGTTATATTTTGTAAGGGTGTTAACGTGGAGCAAAGAAACTCAAATGTCAAAATGTTAAAAGTCTATATAGTGTAAAGTATTTTTGATAATTAACATCACTCATATAAAATAACAAATTACAAACTTTTACAGAGTTGACGCTTGGTATACAGTGAGAGCTGGAACACAAAATTAAAAATATGTGACCCCGTCTGTTTAAACCCCTGATTAAAGTTGCCAGATCTAATGTAACCCCCAGGTTGGGCTGTACAGGTACTTTTATTGTGGACATTTACATGTTCACCCTATGTCCATGTGCATTTCCTGAGAGAGATTAGGCTTCCTCCAACATCCCAAAATCATGCCGTCAGTCAAATGAGTGTGTGTGTGTATGTATGTTTATGGATTTGCTGTGTGATGTAATTGCGTTTTGTCCAGGAGGTTCTGTTTCCTCTGCACCCACTGATACTAGCTGCAATAGACCCCAGCACCCCCATCGCCCATGACCCTGATTGAATAAGTGGTTAAAAGTGTAGGAGCAAAGGTCCTAATCAACCATTACACTTAATCCCTGAGTCAATCATTCCACCTCCAAACATTGTATGAAGGTGAGTATAAAGCTATCAAAGGAAACCTGTGAAACTCCTCACTTGTAGTTCATGTGACCTTTTGGTATTCTGTGCTGTAAAATTAAAGCAGACATAGAGTTTAACTAACAAATATACTTTATTAAAGAATTGGCATCTTTTTCATTTATTAATTAATACTTTCTCAATTATACTTTCAATATTGTGAGTTCTGATCAGACTTTCTTACAGCAAAATTAAATCAGCTGGCTAAATTATACACATGAAAAATTAGGAACTTTTTTAAGCAAGTTGGGAGGCAAAAGTATGTCTTTCTCCTACGGCAACTCTTCTTCTTCCTCCTCCTCCTCCTCCTCCTCCTCCTCATCTGAACAAGGAAAGCAGACACATTTCTAAAATATTTAAAACTTTATTTTAAAAAAAATACACGCCTGTTCCATGGGTTGTGCCTGCGCTGACCCATGTTTTGGGTGACTTTCCAGTCATTTGTCTATTGTCATATTGTCATCAATACAGAACTAACATATGCATGAACATAACAAAAGAGATTTTTAATACATTTCCAGCTCTTTTATTTTTTGGCTGCATACAATAAAAGTAGGAAAAGTAGTAATTGGTTGCATCTGACCATGTTGGAAATCTTTTTTTAAGTTAACTTGAAAGACTTTGAAATGATTGTTTCTTATTTTAATTCATGCTTGTGTTATAAACTGCCATTTAACTTTTATTGCACCAAACTTTTTTTTATAAAAAGTTTTATAGATACAAAAATTTATATAATACAAAAATTTTATAGACACTTTACTATTGTATGAGCCCTGGACCATATTTGGCTTTCCCTGATGTAATTGTAAACGAAACACAAATGAGTGTACGTCATAAATGCAATCCAATGTGCTGATGAGTTTTTAAGCGTTTACAATTGTATTCCTGAAAGTTAAATAAATTCCAATTGACTATCTTCAGTTGACCTGACTGTATGTAGACCCAAATCGAAATAGGGAGAACATGCAAACTTCAGTGTGAAAGGACCTTGACCACTCCTCTTGCTGTAAGGTGACAATCCAGGCTACCATGCCACCAAGTCTACTGTCTTCCAAGCAGCTAATTCAGCCACAACACATATAGGACAATACATGTAAGACAAATACCTGTGATGAAGTCTATAGCTTGAAGGGCCTTGGATTCGTTCTTAAAGTCTGCAGTGTAATGATCCATGTTCTCATAGCCACGCTCTACTTTTTCCAGATGGGAGGCATCTGAACCCTCGCACATCCTAGCCAAGTAAAAACAATAGTATTTGAATATTTACTTGCAGCATATATCAAATGAAAAATTATTTACTTACTGCTGTAACAGAGGCTTGGTATTCTGAAACATCAACAAGACAGTTCTATAAGCGCTTTTGTACAATGGAAGATAACATACAGATTAGGGCTGTCCACGACCAAGGATTTTGTTGGTCGACAAGTGGTTGTCATTTACTCCAACTAATCGACTAATAGTCGACTAAAAATACCATTTAGAACATGGGGATACATATTTGTGAAGTTTTACCTTTAATGCCGGGCTGCCGCAGATCACAATAAATCATGATCACAAAAATACT
>JAOUQU010018532.1:0-18199 GCA_028566735.1 Ammoglanis amapaensis | reverse complement strand
TGTGTGTGTGTGTGTGTGTGTGTGTGTGTGTGTGTGTGTGTGTGTGTGTGTGTGTGTGTGTGTGTGTGTGCGCGCAACAGATTGGTCGACCTGTTTAAGTTGTTAATGTATTTGACAACACATGGTGTTTTCCACAATGACCCTAAATAAGATTTATCGATGGTAAAACTGCCGGTAGATATTTTTTGGCCTATCTTTAAAGCCATTTCTATACCGTTTCTATATGAAATAGTGCAATCAAATTTCAAAGTACTAATTTATATTCATTATATTTGTAATTTCAGTCCATTCTATAGCACGAAGAAATAAAATGTCTATGTTGTAGACAAACATGTAGCTAAATCATTTAATCAAAAGCTTGAGCATTGTACTAGCAGTCCATATAGGTGCTCAGGATTTATAGAGTCAAAAAACGTTTGAATGAGTCCCAGTCACTAATGTTTACTCTTCTATCCTCACCCTCTCTTCATTAAAATGCTGGGTTGTCTGTCTCTATGGTAACACAATCCACAAGGAGCTGCTTTTAGAGCTCATGATGCTTTGTGCATGTGTGTTTGTGTATGTATATCATTTCACTCAATATTTTAAGTGCAGTTCTATTTTAAAGAGTTTCATTGTAGATGAAGACCCAAATGGTTTGTGTTAAACATTGACTCTTAGCTGTAAGAGCTTCCTCTTAGTTCTGCAACTGAATAATTTAACACAGGCAGGTATGACCTGCAGCCGTACTGTCTATCTGTGCATTCGTCTTTCCTAGTTGCATTTTTCAATTATAATAAAGATTAAACATACATATAGTATATATAGTACTTGATTTAAAGTAACCAGTTTGTAAGGTGAAAACATTAGCAGCAGGGATCTAATAGAGGAAGGTGCAAAAATGTGCAAGTTATACTAAATGTGCAAATATTAAAGCATGTAACTTGTATCAAGTAATTATGTTTGATTAAGTTCAGTGAATTAGAAAGTGTTCAAAATTTTGCATTTTTCCTTTGCAGACATTTAGTATAGAAAGTTGCTGATGTTGTGTATCTTTATTTTTGATTTATATCTGATCATTATTATGATCTCAAACTAATTGCTCAGACTAGAATTCAAACTTTCATTCTAACTCTGCCATTCAGACTTTTCCCACATTATACTTGAATGATGCTAGGAAAGATTCAAAGGCATAAAACACCAAATTACAGTATATAATGCTGAGTTTTAATTGTACTTTACTAACTTTTGGACTCAGTAATTAAGTTTTTCTAATATGATTTTAACTATCGTAGAAGTAGCTTCAGTCAGACAGCTCTGAACAGTCACACAAAAATTAAGAGAAGAAAATGTCTTTTAACATCACTGGCCTGTTAAAAATAACAAGGTTGGTAGAAGCAGAGCTTTTGTTCAAAACTTTCACTGTGGAGTCTGTTATTATTCTTGTTTAAAATGATGGAGCTGGTTTTCTGTTTTCTGGTGTAAAGAGAATAAGGTCTAAGCCCTGAAGCAGTCTGCATGTCCCCATGGGTTTACCTTCTTATGTGCAAAGAAACAGACCACGTGACTACATTGCTACTTTGATGGAACACCCTATTCACAACAAACACTGGTCTTTGTGTTTGTTATATACCATTCCGTTGTTCCACATTCTGTATCTTTGTAAATATATATCACATATATGCAAAAAATAAGTTCTGCTTGTTTTACAACTAGCATTGCAATAGAATAAATCAAAAATGCTCATTTTAATCAAACACACACACACACACACACACACACACACACACACACACACACACAGGGAGGGAGGGAGAGAGAGAGGAAGATTACACTGATTGCACTGATTATTTGTTCCTCACAGGATCTGTAAGTAGGATGTATTTGAGTGAGTCTGACAAGGCTTTGACAAATTGCCATGTCTAGACTACTGAGTCAGAGAATCTTCAAAACTACAGCTCTTTTTGGGTGTTCCTGGTCTGCAGTGGTCAGTATCTATCAAAGAAAGAATTAGTGGTAAACCAAGAGCATGGTCATAGTCAGCCAAAACTCATTGATAAATGACAGAATGCACTCAGTCGCATCGCTCTTTGTCAGTACAAGCTGGTTCAACACAATAGTGTTAATAATGCTATGGCCAAAATTATGGCTGACTGTTGTGTTTATTAGCTATTTATATAGTTAATATAAACAACATTCAAGTAACAGGTATGACCATAATTCCTTGCTCTTGGGACAGTTGTAGTTATTTGTTGCAGGAATTCCTTTGAGACTCATGTTGACATTATTGCGTCAGGTAATATTGCTGCAGATTAACTCAGCCTTACATTCATGCAGAAAATTTGATCTTGTACAACATCCCAAAAGCTCTGTTTTGTGTTCAGATCCAGGGACTGTGTGTTAAACCTGAGGAATCTTGGACTTGGAATAATCAACCACAAATTTACCTTATTAATAGAAGTGGCTTGGTAAACATATTTATACTGTTGGTGTCTGTGCTGCTAATACGTTGCATGTCCGAACATGATGGACAGGCAGGTTAATGAAAGATGATAGGAATCCTCATTGTGCAATCGGTAATCAACAGCTGCTTCAATGGACTGGAGTGATTGGGATTAAATACATGTGCGGTGGCCTGTGTTTCCTGTGTGCCAGAATGAATTGCAATACCAAAATCAATATATAGCGAACACTGATTGACAAAAAGTATGTTTGTATAAAGCATAGGGTGACATTTTTTATATAAATAAGGACACTTGTGGTAACAGGAAAAAGCAGCTGTAACAGCATCCTTTGTTTCACATGATCACAGAAAATACTTCATTTACCTGTCAAACTTTACTTTGGCTGGAGTTTTATGTTTTGCTGAACTAGCTCCTTTATTGGATAATTTGCAAATCATGCATTTAGTGTTTGCAGTCTAAAATAGCTAAATCATGCTGATTTATGGTGTTCTTTGCATACTTTTTATCCTAATATAGTGTGAACAAAGCATATGTAGCCTGCAGAAAGATTCCCAATAAACACAGCTTATGAGAATATGTTTTTTATTAACTCCCACATGCTTTGGATGCAGATCTCCACTTTAAAGAAAAGTAACACTGAGAGTTATTGGTCAAGAGTAGTCTAGTGTAGTAGGTACACAAAGTAGGTAATGCAAAGGTACTGATCACAAAGGATTACTTTTTCTTGAAGTTGTTTGTGTTGTGGTCCTGTGGTCCTTCATGAACTAAAAACACTCAACCTGTGTTTGAACCTTGCTAACTGGGAGTCTCTTTTTCAATTTGCACCGATGATACATGAAAGCTAAAACACAAGCTGTTTTCTAATCTTACACCCTATTCATCCCTATCTCATGATTATTGTCATTCCTGCACATGCACACAAGGACATAAATATTGTACTTTCTCTATCTTTTTTTAAATAACATAAAAAAGAAAAACTGTCTATACATATATGTATCCCAGTTGTCCCTAAACTTTTGACCATTTTGTGTATTTAATACACAAGTGTTTTAATTGATTTGGAAGCTGCAATGTAGTTATAAGGGAAACCTAGTAGTAGTTGGGAGGACTGGTGCAGGGCATGAGGATAATTGTTATCAAAATGTGACATGTGACCTTATTATTAATGAGCTCCATGTATATAAGAGCAAAACATACCATGCATGTCTATGTATACATGTATCATTTTCTGACAGCAATTCGAGCTACAGTAGCTTGTCTGTTTGATTGAGTCTTGGCCACCCATGACTCCGTCACTGGTTGATCAGTGTACAAATATTTATTCCAGGAATTCCACACTATACATTTCGTTTTAGAGTGTTGCTATCAATGCAACTGAAGCAGTTTTGCCTGTCCATATATTTTTGTCAAATTCCATCGATCAGTAAATGATGTATGTATTAAACACAACTTGATTTATTATCTTGCTTTGCAACTAGTAGTGAATAACAGGATTGTGATGACAGATCCGATAATGTAAACAGTCTTGACATCTGCCTGCATGAATTGACTTTTTATTGGCTGATGTTTTCATGCTGCCAGCAATATTTTTCCTTGCAGCTAATCAGTGAGCGCAAGTGTTTTTATCTCCTCACCCAGTAACATGAAATAAACAGTGTCAGAAAACATCATTGTTTTATGATGAATGGATGGATGTATGGATAGAGAGGAGAGGAATTAAAGAGGAGAGGGGTTGTACAGTTTGATGATGTGAGGGACAACATAGTCCTCAGTCTGTTGGTCCTGCACTTGGTAACAATGACACTTTGGATGATACCAATGAGTTCAGTGTCATTTATTGTGTTCCGCATTCAGATAAGAATCATGAAGAACATTGAATCTTGGGATGTTGGAGAACCAGCGATTTGCAGGATGAACAAGCAGCTGACAAATCTGAAGCAATTACACACGGCAACGATGTCAAAGTATTACCTAGTATTAGCATGGTGGCATTGATAGAGTAGCTGAGAGGTCTACATATGACTATGGATGTCCTTTGTGCTAAATTAAAAGGCTTAATATACATCTTGGGAACTGTATGCATTGAAAAAGCCATTAACTGCCAATGTAATGAATTTGGTACATTTCTATTTTAACCATTTTGTCCATTCGTGAGCTTGTTGATCACATTGACCGAAGTTGTCAGTGAGCGTGTTGCCTTGTGATGAAATGGTGCCTGAAATAGGGGTCTCTATTTATTTTAAACATAGTAAAATATATTAATTTGAAGACAAATGTCATAAGTTTATACATGTCTGTTACTCTTCTTTAGTTATGCATGCTCATTTTTAGGTCAAGCTAATTTCTCACCAAGCAGAACTGTAATAGGAATATTGTAATAAGAATGATGCTAGCTCATTGGGGAGTCACTGATTGATAAGATGCTATTAGACACACACACAGAGTGCAACACAGCAGGATGGAAGTAATCAAGGGAGAGAAAAATGAAAAGAACTAAAAAGGATCATTTAACCAAATTTCATTCAAGTAAATGAGGGCTATCCAGCCAAAAATATGAAATGATGAAAGCGTTCTTTTATTTATAGAGTGATAGAAAAGTCCATGTGTGGATATTAGCATCCAAATAAAACATCTCCGATTGATGGACCCACGAGCAGCATGCTGTGTGTTTGAATAGAAAGTTTGTGACAACTGGACGGCTTTGTTTCCTTACAGCAAGAAGGTCTTGGGTTTGATTCCCATATAGAGTGATCTAGGTTCTTTCTATGTAGAGTTTGCATGTTTTTATACTGTCTGAGTAAGTTTTCTCCTTCAGACCAAAGATGTGCAAGTGAGGTGAAAGGCAAAAACAGTCATCAGTATTCTTGATATGTCATTAGTAACGTCCTCCAAGAATATTTACATCTGGATCTGATACACGTTTCAGAAAACAGAAATTTTTGTCTGAACCCACCTATTTTTCTGGTATCAAAAATATAAACCTCAAATCGGTTAAAGTGAATAAGACTTAAATAAGAATATTTAGTTACAAATCATTTGCTTGTAAGAACTGCATCAAACCTGTGACCCGCTGACTTCAATAAATTTTGCATATTTATTTTGTGATACTATTTCCAGACTTTTACCAGGTAAACTGCATGTACAATAGAGTTTAAGTTTGGAATTCAATTAGGCCAGTCTAAACCCTTCCACGTCTCACCCCTGATGAACTCTTTTGTAGTTTGGGTGCATCTTGTTTCTGTAGACTTTTGAATTCATTATCCTGCTGCCCTCATGTATGCCAATTTAAAAAAAAAGTTGAATGAACCCCCCAGAAGCAGCCAATCATATCCAAGCTATGACATTTCCTTCACTGTGCTTTACAGATGAGCTGATATGTTTGGGATCATGAGCAGAATCTGTACTTTTGTTCATGAAGTGTTCTGGGAATATTAGACTGTGATATTTTCACTTCTGCTCTCTGGAGGTTGTTGCTGATGTCACTGATGTTTGGTTTAGTGTCTATCATCTACAGCACACACAATGTTTCTGTCATCAACTACTGATGTTTTTATTAGCTTACATCTGTATCTTAGTATATTATTGATTATATTCTAGTACTAATGTGGACATTCCAAAAGGTTGTACTGGCTATAGCCAATATTTGTATAATGGCTGTGATTAAGTTCCCATCTTCTTTCAGCATAACTGTTTTACACCCCTATACACCTAGCTCTCTGGTGTTAATATTGATTATAACTGTAATTACATATTCACGGTCTGCACAGGCAACACCCGTGTTTGCCACTAGGATGCACAAACCCTGGAATGTAGTGCCATTTAACTAGGAGGGTTGCATCAGAAAGGTCATCCAGTGTAAAAAAAAATTATGCCAAATCACTAATGTACACTACAATCCAATGTGGCAACCAGTAATATGATTTGACCAAATTATTAGAAAAAGCTTGAATGTTATTATTATTATTAAGAAAATAAGCTTAAATGTTCAGTGACAAAGTGACTGAATACATTGGCCTTGCTCAGGGGCCCAACAAAGGACATTGAAGCAAATAGTCAAAGATTTTCTTGTTGGGAAAACAACTGAAATAACAATAAAATATTCTAGATTTTGTAAAAGTAACATTGGGGAGAGTTCAAAAGGTCAACTAGAAAATACTGGAACAATTTGGGAAATTCCTGACCACATGATGCTGGTGATTTAGGACAGGTGTTCGTGGTGTTTGTGTTAGAAATGCAGGGCACTTAGTGGTAGGTCCGTAACATAATTGACAGGAGAAATATAAACACAATTAAGTCAGTCCAGACAAACTAGACAAAAATAACATTTTCTTCACATATGGTACAATTCTATTTCATCATGCTCATGTTAGTAGAGACAACACAGATATTTTAGTCAACATGTCTCTGTTTAAGCAGCTGATCTATTAAATGCAGCCTTGTTTAAAACATCTAGCTGTACAATGTAACAAGCTATGCTGATCGACAGAGGTTGAAAGTAATGAAAGTAGATCGTAAAGATCTTAGACCAGTAATTTGGCACATATGTAGGTAGAATTGAATCAAAGTTTTAGTTAAATACATATTTTAGTAATCTTTCCACCTCTACTTATTGGTTCTTTGTTTTTCTTTTATTCAATATATTATTCGATTTATAAGTATGTAGACACCTTTGTGTCAAAGTATCTGTCTTGCCACTGCTAACTAGAGATAGATAGAATATACAATTAGAAATTTATTACATGCTTTTAACTTTGTTTTAATAGTTGTAATTATGTAATTAATAGTCGATTGACTAGTCTTGGGTCAACCAAATTAAAGATCATAATGTTATAAGATTTTGCCAACTAAAAATATTTGCATACTCATTGGTGTTGTTACCGCTACAACAGAATAAAAATGTCAGTCTTACTCCGAGTTAATACAATGCTTCTAGAAGCCTTATTGATCTTTTTTCTTTAGCACTGGAACAGTTTATGAATTGTATTTTATATTGATTTATTCACTTATCCACACTGACATATTCAGTCCCTATACAATCCACTATGTAAAAATATGTTATAAACATTTAACGCTGATATCAATGGAATGTGTTTTTTAAGATGGCTGAATACAAACTGGAAATGTATCTTACCCATATTTGCTTAGACTTGTGTTCTGTCTAAAAATAGCAACCGATCAAAATAGTTTTCTAATTATAAGCAGAATGACATCATTGCAACATCACCTCCAGATATGTATTATCCACTCGAATGACATAGTACAACCTTAAATTAAGAAAAGTTTGGACACTATGGAACAAGGTCACTGTTTCTTACTGTTACCTTGACATAGCTCATATCATGACATAGACATATCATGACAGGTCCTGGATTCAGTAACCCAAAGAACTTACCATCCCTTCCAGACATAGTTAAAACAAGTCTTCTTTTTTTACAGTGTTGTAATCCTTGACAAGGAAATGACTAAGTAATTAACTGCCTTATATGGTTTTATCAGCTATTGTTAAGTGGAGGTCCTTGATGCAGTACCGAGATCAGTTTAGGGTTCAGTAGGCTTGCGCTCTTGCCCCAGACAAACTGAAATTTATCCACATTCTTTGAATTGTTAAATGATATAATGCACTGAAAAAGGGACAACAAATCTCATCTTACCTGTCTTTAAGGTGCAAGGTTGATAAAATAATTTTATTCTGCATTTGTTTATAAACTGGAGATCCTCTGCTCACCTTTGCTCCTTAATAACATAATCTTTCATAAATACTGCTTTGCTTCCAAATTGTGATTAAATTCACATGTTGAGATTGCATGTTCAAAATGACTTGATTTTTACCATATTATTCACCCTAAATTGCCCTGTTCTGACATTTTTAAGAATGTGTGACAGGTCTGACAGGCAAAATGGATGATTATTAACAGACAAAGCAAAATAAAACACCTTGTGTTCATATTTTCTGGATAGTGTCAAAATGTACACGGTAAAAACACTGAACTTTTTTATTTTCCATACAGTCTTAACCTTTTCTAATTTAGGTTTGTAGTTAAGTCATGTTAACACAGAGCAACTTCTTTAAATCAATGGTCAATAAATTAATATCTAATTCATTTGCTTAGAAATTCAAAATAATGCTACAACAGTACAAAAGCTTTTTGTCTCAATGAGATTTCTCTTATTTCAGCTACAACATTATCACACCGACCATACCAACCAAGTTATCACAAGATGATTTAAAACATTTACACTTGATTTTTGCTATAGAAATCTCACATGTTCAGTATCTTTAAAATATTTAAGTATATCCCAAATAATGCTGCAGTATATTATATTGCAGAATATATTTAGATATATTGAATTTGACTAATTTACTAATTTGATCACAAATTAGTGTTTTTAATTGAATATGACCTACAAAGCTCTGTCACTGTTTATCCCCTCAGCTTGGAACTAAATGATTTAACCATATTGTTCGATTCCTGAAATTGTTGATTTACCTCACCCCCTGTCTTCAGTCAATTTCCCATGTCATTAAAGCATGGAATTTTTTTTTGATGGATTTTGAGCTCAGATTCTCAGTATGTGAGTTCTCTGCCCCCTTATTTTCATTCCAAATTGTGTTCTATCTGCCGTACTCTGAGGAACAATGAGCCGTGACAGGGTTTTGACATGGGGTTCAGATGGGCGCTTTGACAGCAAGAGGATTACACAACCCAGCCGGCCACAGTTGAGAGGATAGGTTGCCTGAGATGGATTGTGGGGCATTCTGAAAACAAGGTCATTGTTTTTATTCAGGAGACACCCAGTTTGAGTGTGCTGTGATTAGAGCCATATGTCTCCACTAAAATAAAGCTGATGGTATACCATGGAAAAGCATTGTTTCCTTTTGTTGTTGCTTTAGATACACTGTAGTATTCACAGTTTCAGTAAATCTTAGTTTTATAGTAAATGGTTCTCAAGTAAAACTAAAATAATAGTCATACAAGATAGCAATACAAGGAAAATAAAATGTATACATGTTTTACACTGAAGGACTTTATATATCAAGCAAAGTTGATCCTGACAGAGATTGTATATAATGTTCACGCTGCCTGTTTTTGCTGTTTAGCTCTGTAATTAGGAATGAAAATACTTGCGCTAATAAGGCTGTTGATAATTAGTAGTAACACTTAAATAAAACTATTACAAAAACAAAAGATGTAAAAAAAATTTGTCACAGTACAGCAACTATAAATGGCTGAAGCACATGCTATAACGCACATGTAAATTGGATGTCTAAATCTGTCAGGTGTTGTGCATCTGCTTTCATGACTGAGCATTATACTTAAGAAAGTGATAAGTAATTTTGAATTCCGTTTTATGTATTGAAATAGGATATGAAATCAGTTATCCTACCAAGTATTTACATTAACATTTTCAGTATTACGCTTTTATCTAAAACGACTTACAATTGTTATCAAACATGATTTGAAGCAACTGTGTGTTAAGATGAAAGTGTGATGGTAAAACGTTCAAAAGAACTTGCAGAAATGTTCAAATGCTCAATAAGAACTCAATAAGAACTACTGTTGAGAATGGTTTATAGGTCAGAGAAGCACATTCTACATTGGATCGATCAACCATTCTTACTAGTGACAGCTTCTGACAGCTAAGCAAGTGACACTATTTTTGTATTGATTAATACCTGAATACATAATTGTTTTTGCATTGTGCTATATTATGATTCTCTTTTGGTTCATCTCTAGTTGATACCTAACAAAAGCTTGTTATAACACATACAAAAAAACAATAAATTCAATCTAAATTTAATTTCATGTTTCAGATTTACAACACGGCTTGCATGTACACAAGGAAAGAAAACTGCTGATGTGTCTGAAGCACAACACAAGCAAATCCTCCTCACCATGCTTAGGACATAATGCAGTAATTAAATCACAGAATCCTTTGAGCAAAAGATAATGTTATAAATTCTCAAGCCTAGGACAGCTGTTTGCTGTTTGAAAAAGACACTCATAAAGAAAAAATATATATAACAATACCACGGATGTTTGCTTCAGAATACAAGTTGCATGTCACTGATGTTTTCTTTTGATTATATATAATACAAAAAAAGTATTTCTCTAACCCATAGTGCCTGGAAAACTGTGTGTCTATCGGACAATTTAAACAAATTTCGATCAACTTAGTGCGATGTGGGAAGAAACCGGAGTATCCAAAGTAAACCCATGTGGACAAGGGGAGAACATATATGTAAAATATGTAAATGTATGTATGTAATTAAAATACTAATAAAACAAACAAAGAATCAAAACAAACAAAACAAACCAAGAAAAGAAAAAAAGAACTCTGAGATCTGGGCTTGTCATGGGACAGGCCATGACCACCAACTGCTCTTTGAGCACTGTGCCTAGGGCTGCCCACCTTGTTGGGCATTTGTGCTCACTGCTGATTCGTTGTGTATGTAAATGTTTGGTTCACTGCATGGATTGGGTTAAATATGAAGAAAATTTCAAAATATTTCTTTATATTTGTATAACTTTTATGACATGACATAAAACCACATCATTGGGACATATTGTAAAATGCAAACAAAAGTAAAATATAAGATTCAGGCCCATCACTGTGGATTATGGGTGGGGTGGTTCGTAGATGCAAGCACAACGTAAGCAAAGGCTGTTTTTTTTTCTTTTTGTAAATACAACTTTTAACAAGGCAAGCAGTTTCTGCAACAACTGTGGGAATTAGAAAATGTTTGGTTATTTTTTTAAATAGAGTTAACTTTTCATTTTAGCAATGCGTTATGTGCACAGGCATATTAGCATAAGAACTTGTTATTGCTCTGTTGTTAGTGTAGCACAATGGGCAGATCAGTGCATGCTTTTTTCCACCACCTCCACGCATACAAATCCGATGTCCAATACTGCTGTGATTTGTTCATTCTTTTCAATCTTTATTCAACTAAGAACTATACAAATATTCAGTATTTTCACTGATCGGCTTCAATGTGCTTCTGAACTACTAACACTACTGGTGTTAGTTTATTATGTCTGTTTTCTTTATACACTTCTTTATACACAATTATTAGCAAAAAAATAGCAGTTGACACACAGTTTTTATCAGCCATATCTAAAACTGACAAATGTATAAACAGAAAATATATAGCTCTCGTGTAACTTCATTCATGTAAGCTGTAAACTTAATAAATATAAATCAAATTATTGTATATTATTATTATATGTAATAAATACAAACCTTATTATCTGCACCACAATATATTTTTACCCCTCATTCAGCAGTACTATTACTTTTAGATTCTTATTTATGCCTAGAAAAATATTTTAAAGAGTCTGAATCATGTTTGTAATTTAAGTTAGATTTACATTCTCATCATTTAGCACATGTATTTACCTAAAGTGACTTGCAATTACAATGGAACGTCATTTTTAAGGAATAGGGAGTTAACAGCTTTTTCAGGGGCTCAAAATTGGTAATGGCAGTGGTAGTGGGGCTTGAACCAGTAATCGTCTAATCTCTAACTTAGTAGCCTAACCATTCAATTATCAATGTTTTTTTATTACTGAATGCTTTAATAGACCAACCTGGTTCAAAATGTCAGTTCAAGTAATTGCAAAGTTTGACCATTTTAGTCCTATTTATTATGTATTAAGTGATTAGAAATACAACATTAGATACAAAATTCTTTATCTAACCTGTAAAGCATGTTTAGTTGATGACAAGATCACTAATAGTTTCTAGAAACAAACAAAAAAATAACATTATTTTACGTAGCACCATCATTTTTGAAATAATCTCCCTGCCTCTGTTTGTGATTTAGACACAGTCTTGAATTTCAAGTCTGGATTCAAAACATATTTATTTACGCAGGCTTTTGATTAGTCTTTGTAAACCAAAGATATGTGTCTCCAGCCCTGGGGGTCTGGGCGGTTTGGTGATCTCATATTCTTTCACTATTGTAGGCCCAGTTTCAAAATGTTGGCTCATCTTAGTGGGCCTGACCCCTAAGACTGGGACTAAACAAAAGCGTATTACTAAGGGGTTCAAGGTCATAGACACATGTGGTGATCAGGGATGTTGGGTTGCTGTTTTTCTGCTGCTCTCGTGTGATCACTCAGGTTTGTTGACAGTGGGGGAGGTCTACGCTTATGTCCTGTGAAAGCCTCTATGGCAGACTTAGCTCCTAGTTCTCTCCATTAGTTATGCTGTTGGAATCTCATGCTATTCGATTACATTTGGACTAAATTGTAACGTTTCCTGAACCCAGAGGTGGTTTCTAATGTAAGCCACCTAAAGGTAAAACTTCCACTTTCTTGGACTGTTTTGGCAACAATGCTGTTCTTGCTTGGTATAATATACCAAGTCTCTACTAACAATATCAAGAGCTCACGATTAGACTTTATCTAGATATAACTATAGTTATATCTATTTAAGATATAATCTATTTCGTTAAGCTTTACACTTGTTTTAACTGCGTATTGTTTGTATAATGATAATCAAATAATTTTCATTACACAGTTCCATCTTGAGTCTGGTTTCTCCCAAAGTCTCATCCTTACAAAGAGTTCCTGCTATTGTTGTAACAAGCCTGCTCAACAGGTGGCTTTGACAGCAATTCTCAACTATAGAAATACTTTTTTTTGACTAAAAGGACACAAATTCCCACAACAATACATCAAAGTTTTATGAGAATTGTTTTTAAAAGAGCATCTGTTGTTGTCCTGGAAAAGTCATATAGAGGTCAGGTAATTTTTTTTTCACTTGTTTTTTTTTTATTAAATTGAAAATCCAAGATGACTTAGGTTCTAATCTGTCTGTCTGTCTATCAAGCACAATACCCCACCAGAGTCACGTTGGGGTCACTAAAATGTTTAGTATTCAATGGGATGGGATATGAATAGGAGCTGGGACTGCAGGCATAATACATTGTACATTAATGTCTCTCTCTCTCTCTCTCTCTCTCTCTCTCTCTCTCTCTCTCTCTCTCTCTCTCTCTCTCTCTCATGACAGACTCTCTGTCATGACAGACTCTCTCTGACAATAAATAGATGGATGGATGGATATATGAATAACATAACATGTAGCATATATAACTGTAAAATAACAAAAATGAATGATCGAGCTTATTTTGTAACTTAAACATAAACAAAACCATAAGCTAGAAACTCTTTATTAACATCAGTGTAATTAGGAATTAACACATTGGTTGTGGCAAAGCTAACGGCAAACCTGCACATCTGATAAAAAATGTTCACATGGATATGCTTCAGCTTTGGACCCCACGGTTGAAGATATACGATCCACTGGAAATCCATCTGTTGTAATCAAAGTCAAACAGCCTATTCAATCTCACCCTTAATATCATTTTGTTTTTACTGGGAAATTTTAATTCCTATTCTGATGTTTCTAAATTATTGTCAGCCCTGCATTTAGTACTTTGCAAAATAATTATTTGCCTATAATAATTCTCTTTATCTATATTGTTTCATGAGATGCAAAACTGACAATGGTTATGATTTTTGATCTATGAAATAGAAATGGTGATGAAGATTCTACATGACATTGTAGATTTTTGTTCGTAAGATAATTTCTTACAGATTAAAGTCGAACAGTTGAATCATTTCATTTTCCATCTTGTTTAGGTAGGTGGTTGGACAACAGCGATATGATGAAGCAGAGCCACACTTGCAGTTCTGCACATACAAAAAAATCTAATTTACTCAAATTGGAAAGCAGAACTACATCTAATCTTAAAACGCTTTTTTTAATTCAATCTGAATTGCACAATCAGCTAGACCATCTCAACAGTTGTAGTAGTATGGAAATTAGTTTAAACGACTAACTGAAGTGCACATCAACATAAAGCTGTTATTTTAGCTGTAGCAGAGGGGAGCAACATCCACAACATACTGCATATATTAGCAATGATGATTTTACTTACAGCCAGTCTAATCTAGCCTATAAAATAAATGCACCAACAAAATATACAAGTATTGTTGAAAAAGGTTAACAGGTTGCAATCATTTTGAGATTTTAGTCCATTTTTATTCAGTTTAGTCAGTTGTTTTTCTGGGCATCACAATGGCTTAGTGAATAGAACTGTCACCTCACAGCAAGTTTGATCCCCAAATTGGGCATTCTGTTTCAGTGTGGAGTTTCCATGTTCTTCCTGTGTTTGCATGGGTTTACTCCGAGTGCCCAGAATTCCTACCCCAGTCCGAAACATGCCACCAGCTTTATTGGGTACTCTAAACTGTCCTGTAGATACCAAGCCATTACATTGTAATGAATGCCCGGATAAACTAAGAAACAAGGGGAACAAGATCAGTATTAAAACTATGCCAAGTAAATGAGGTGTAGCAAACACCCAAGAGCTGAACCCATACTCGAAAAAGACAATGGCCAGGAAAGATAGATATTTTCTCTGACAAAGATTTAGACAAAGATTTTAAACAGAACTGTTGTTAAATACTTGCAGATTTTGTGGGTACATGGCCCAGTTCATAGAAAGTTTAGGAAAAAATATTCAATGTACCTCATTACAGTCTTTTAAAAGAAAAGTGATGGGTGACACACTAAGCTACTTGACTCAAGGTTTCAATCTACTTGGTTGGTGAATGAAAATCAAGGTCTCCATGCCATTTGATTTCACAACTTAATCACTGGGCGCAGTGTAGTAAGACAAACCAGACAGGATGCCATCCATCGTTGGGCCTTCGCCTTGCCATTCCCCATTTCATATTGAGCCAATAGTATGTGCATGTAACCGGCCTTCATGGCGGCTGGGGCGCTGCAAGGAGTGCAAATTATTGATGTACCAGCTAAGCACCTATTATTATTATTAATATTATTATTGTGGTTTTTAAAGCTCACAGGTTTTAATCTTATTATAATAATTGAAAGAAAAATCAACCACTTGACTATACTCACGGTTGCAATAGGTTTGACTGGTGTATGAAGATCAAGGCCATTTCGGTGTCTCCATATCATTCTTTTTTGCAATAATTGTCTGTGTTACAAAGAACGTGCAGTGTGCCGTCACTGTGCACTACCAGAACACTCAATACTGGAACACAATAAGTCATTTTGCTTATGAACATGTCAGTCTCTTTTACTTATTGTCTTTCAGAAGAGCATAAAAAATGCACTAGTCAACACTAGTCTATAATCAGGTGTTGAATGGAAAAACTCCCCCTCATTGTATCTCTATCGCAGCTTTTCTTCAGTTGTATCATCTGATTAAGAATAAATGCAAAGACATTCCTAACAGGCAACAGCTTAAAGAGACTACATAAAAAAATCTGAATTATGAATATACTGATTATAAGCCACAATCAGGGCAGTGATGGCTTAGTGGTTAATGTATTGGGCTAAAGATCAGAAAATCAATAGTTTAAGCTCCACTAACACTGATTTATCCTACTATGGTTGGGTCCCTGAGCAAGGCTATTGTAATTGAAAGTCGCTTTGGGTAAATGTATCTGCTAAATGCTTAAAATAAAATTTAGTAATAGTAATGTAAATGCTGTGTTGAATGTAGTAATAAAACATGGAATATGCTTAATCCAAGGTGTATTCTACATTGTTTGTACAATAATAATAATTGCTACAGAAATGTAGAATTTCCTAAACCTTTAGAAAAGAAACGACATTAAAATCATAATTTTTGTCTTCGATTTATTTTAACAGGATTGCATTTTTAAATTTGTCATTAAAGTGCTCATTTTAAAACATTTAAGGCATACTGATGAACAACATTGAAAAATAAAACGAACAAATTGGAAATGCAGAATTGTGATCAACTCATGAACCTTGAAAAGATCAAGTAGTTTTTGGACTTTTTGAATATGTCTCTATGCGTGTATCTGCCCTGCAACTGAGTGTCTTGTCCAGGGTGTTTCTGTGTGCTTTGTGCTTGATGAATCTGGAATTATCTGGATAGGCTCCATCATTGATTGCAAAATAGATTAAGAAAGCGAGGGAGTGAGCACTAAAGTAGCACAGCCACATATTACAAAAATATAACGTCATATAATGTCACCTTTAAATATCAATTTAAAATTTTAATCTATTTACAGTACTAAAGCCTTGCAACCCTATCCAGGATATACCTACCAGTACTTTTCCCGATGTTTGGAATTAAATGCTTTATGAAATTAAAATTTAAAACAAATAAAACATTTTTGTGTTTCGTGTCCATTCAGAAACAGTGAAAGCAATGCCGAAGCACTCATTAGATAGACAGACAGAGCTGGTGCTCTGTCTGTCTATCTAATGAGTGCTTCGGCATTGCTGGGAACTGCAAACTTATCCATTAACATACTTGCTCACTTAATTCACAACAAAGGAAATTCACACCCATCACTCCACCTTCTGCATGTTTAAACGAAAAGAAAAGAACCCCAAGGACCTTAGTGGAAACTACTAATAATAAATCACAGCCAAAAGGATGGCTTAGCAGTAGATCTTCTTATTGGTAAATTTCCCTTTAATAGCACATTTTTTCTGGTTGTGTTATACCTTTAGTATAATAGTCCTGCATTCAATCTTTGGTCCTGGTTTCTGTCTTCAAGAAGAGTGGCATGTTTCCATGGTTTACGTAAGAGACTCCAGTTGTCTGGATGGTTATTGTCTAATTTAAATTGGTTCGCAAAAGGTTTGGCTCAAAAAGACTGGAATGTGTGACAACCGTTTTCAGTACCCCAGAGCCCATTTGGGAGGTACAGTGATATATTTATTACTTTAGCATGACAGTTTCTTGGCAGTGTTTAAAGTTTACACACAAATAAACGAAACAGTGATTTTCTTGGTTTCCGGATTTTTTTCACAATAGTATAAATTGTTGATGGTGAAAAGCAAGTATAATTTGCAATCGTAAGAAACCGGCACATGGAGTAAACTCACACAAACAATAGGAGAATATGAAAACTCCACACAGAAAGGATCTGGGCCACTTCACCTACAGATCAAACCCGGGACCTTCTTGCTGTGAGATGGCAGTGCTACCCACTTGTCCCGAGCTGAATGCAAGCTCAGAAGACTTAGCCAAGTTTGCCTTTATGGTGTATTATTATATTACAAATATAATATTCCAAAAACTCTCACTTATTTTACTTACACAGATAAACAGACAGAAAGTTTTTGTTCTGCAAGTAATCTCTGTATATTCTTTTCATTCTTCATCCACTCAGCTCATGCATGACTGGCAGCTCTTGGGTTGAGCGGGAGCTGCTAGAACAAACCTGGTAAAGCTCAGAAAGGGGCCTGACACACACAGAATGAAATCAATTTTAATTTATATTTCCTACCAGGAATTAGCTGAAAAGCCATATTTCTTAATGTTCTGCTTTGACTTGCTTTAACTCTTCCCGAAAAAATAAAAATGTATATTTTATTCCTTTATCTTTTAAAGCAGATTTAGCTTTTCATTCTTGCTTTCTTTGCTAGGCTTAACATATTCGATGGGGCTTAAGAGCATTTATTGATACAAGCTGTTTTGTAGTAAGGAAAATAGCAGCAGATGGCCAATCTATTGTCTGTAGTATTTTTCAGTTCCTTGAACTAAATCAAGTCCATCATTGGTTCATTCTGTGAATCTTTAAGCTTTATCGAAAAAATATATTTCCACATATGAAAGAGTTCCAGAGGAAAATTTTAAGATTCCAATGACTAATGAAAAGCATGTATAATTCAAGCTAGCTTAGCTATACTCTCTCTCTCTCTCTCTCTCTCTCTCTCTCTCTCTCTCT
>JAOUQU010018218.1:0-18203 GCA_028566735.1 Ammoglanis amapaensis | reverse complement strand
ATTGGTCCTTCGACTAATCGACCAATGGAATTTGGCCGACTAGTAATTTTTTCGGTCGACCAACGAATAATCGATTAATTGCGGACAGCCCTACTAAATTCATTCTAAGTTCATTACCTGATTGAAGAAAGTCTTGTTTTATGAGCTGGCTTGGTGGGTATAAATGGTGTAAAAGGCATTCTTAATCGATTCGGGCATCCTTCCAGGTAGACCTATACATGATGATTGTCTTTCCTGGTGCAAAAGGGATCTTCCAGCAAGACAATGTAACATGTTAAGCCAAATGTTACACCAAACGTTCTATGTGATTTTCCACTTCCATTTTTTATATGTATATGAGTTTTGCTGGATACTGCTCATCTTGACTCCGTAAAAATAAAAAATATTTAATTATATTGAAAGTCTTTAGTCTTGGCTCAAGCAAATAGTTATAGTGATGTGACAGCCAATATGAGTTTGTTTTAGAGCTCATTTGAAGCTGTAAGGCAATGATTGGAATAACTGATGCTTGAAAAGTTGTTTGGTGTAAGGTCGACTTTACACAACAAAAAATTTCCAACCTTGGTTGGTGGAGCCAAACTTCCAAGGCCCTCTAGTTTCTCAGACATGAATCCATTTGAGTATTTGTGGGACCTAATTCAGTTGTCATGTTTGCGCTATGGATTGTCAATAAGGCTGCATATGTTTGTGACGTTCTACTAGGATGGTATTGAGTCACTCTCAGCCCAAGTAATAATCTGACTAGACTTTTTTTCTTAATGACTTGCTCAATATTATTGCAGACACACTATTTGTTCTTCGTGTTTTTTAAATCCTGAACGGATAAAGTCTTATTTCAGTTTATTTGTATTGTTTGTAAAAAGGAAGAGTGTGTAGTAACAGAGCAGTTTGATGCTGCTCAGGATTTCAAAAGTTCTTTGGTACGTCTGTATAAACTTCAAGCTTTTTTTCCACAGAAATCTCAAATCGTAACCGCAGGCAAGATGCCGGTGGATCATAGTCTTGTGATATTAAGCCTTCGATACAGGGCATAGAAACATTCGAATCTAGTTTTCGGTCCATTTAATGTTTAGTCAGGTTAGAGAGTGGTTAGCACTCTCGCCTCGTGGTCTCATGGCAAGAAATCCGGGCTTTGATTCTTGGGTAGAGCCAGGACTTTCTGTGTGGAGTCTGCATGTGTCTGTGTGGGTTTCATCTGGGTGCACCGGTTTTCTCCCACAGTCCAAAAACATAAACACGTGACTTCTGTGTTAAATGTACATTTCCTGTCATGAATGTTACCTACTGTTTAGAATGACTTGACTTGATCAAATTTTGTCCCATTTCAGTTCTATTTATTTATATACAGTATTGTCAACAGTGCATCTGATATCTAATCAGATCGAAAGATAAGATCTCTAGTAACCCTACAACTTTTTATAAGAATATATGTAATGTAAAGATTTGTGATTTCAGACATGCTGAACATTACTGTTCTTATAAGCAGCCATGTGGTGAAAAGAGTTTTTCGATTAAAAAAAAGCTGTTATAGTTCAGATGAATGTGACTGACCACACTCCAGAAATGAGCAGTGGGGGACTGTGCATTTGATGGGTTGATGGGCGGGTTCTATAGAAGTGTGAATGTGAGAATGAAAGAAGGCAGTAAGGCTCACAGTTAGAGATCACAAGTCTTATTCATTCATTCACTCCTTTTTAATTTTATTGTGTTCCAGGCTGGTACGGTTAGAGATTCCATGGCCAAATCTCTGTACGGCGCTCTCTTTGACTGGATTGTCTTTCGCACTAATCATGCACTTCTTAATAACAAAGACCTCGAGGACTCAGCCAAGGTAATAATGCTTTTTATTATTTATATTTCTTAATCTTTAATTAATTCAATGTTTTAGTCCTGCAACATACATTAGAATGTAGTCTCTTTTAGTACAACTACATAAAATAGGGGTTTTGTAAAGAACCTGGATAAATTACTACAGACCCAACTTTTTTTGTCATCTCAAGCCAAATACAAAATAGATCTTGATGTTGAACTTATGCTGAAAACACGATATGATTTTGGCTCCACGACTCCACTAGTTAGTTCTTGTTTTGCTGGGTCAGGGTGACTTGGCATTCACTGGGCTGTCAAAAAGTCTGTAGTGTCTGTAGCGTGAACTACCCAACGATTCGACCAGGAATGATGGATCGGGGTGTGAAAATAGTTTGTTTTATTATTTTTGATAGAGTCTGTATATTAGCAGTGAATGAAGATTCAGACAAGCCACGAAAATGCAAGATACAGGCTGAGGACAAACACAAGGGTGTAAACTAGTTACTATCGGTCTACACTGGTACACATTTTAGGAATTTTCAAATGTTTCACTCTCTTTAAAACCACACCAATGTTGCAATGCAAAAAGATTTACATGCATACACACACATAGACAAAATTGTTCTTACTCCTTGTATAATAAAAGAAAAACACACAATAGTCACATAATCACCTTTAATCTGACAAAAGACATTATTAAAAAAAATTCTATAAAAGTCAACAATAGTTTAGTGAAATTGATTTTTTTTAATGTCATTAATTACATTCACTTTAAGTTAAGTATTCATTTCTTTAAATTTATCTGACAATGTTTTGTTGTAAAAAAAGACATTAAATGTGTCCTAAATATAACATTCAGGTGAAAGCTGTGAATATAGTTTTAATGGATGGAGTAAATAATGGAATCTTTTAATGCTTTTGACTTACTGGATTACTGCTGAATCTATACAGAGTTATCTTGCCTTCTCTTCTAGATCTTGTCTATTGGGGTGCTGGACATCTTTGGCTTTGAGGACTATGAGAACAACAGCTTTGAACAGTTCTGCATCAATTTTGCCAATGAGAGACTTCAACACTACTTTAACCAACACATCTTTAAATTAGAACAGGTATGTTTTGCTCTCTTTTAAATGTTTGTTATTTATTACACTAGTCCACTCCTCATAGAGTCCAGGGTTTCTTGAAATATTAGTAATCGCATACTAAAGCTAGTTCAGGACGAATTCAGTACACAAATTCGATATATCATTAACCCTGACATCATACGCAGTTTGTGTGTATGTGGGTATCAAACCTTTCAGGATTTAAAACAACATGAAGTTTTTGAGTATTTCAGGATCTAGTCTCAATCATTGTGGGTTGGAAGAAGCTTGGCCTTATTTATAACGTTCCAATTGTCTTAGCAAAATTAGAATCAACTTCGGGGAATGGAATGTGGGGGAAAATGCAGAAATGCATGAAAATAAACCTTTTAATGCATCAGTTGAAATATTGTACATGTATGCAATTACGGTAGCTGCATTATACTTTATGTTATCTATAATATTTGTACTATAATACATTTTACATTAAAGTTGTGTTTCATTTCAAAATGAATTTATAATATATGTTATTAATATGTCAGTTGATGTAAGACATAATGTTTTAACGCCCTCCCGATATCTTGGTTGGCCATGGCTGTTTTATTTGATTGGATGACTGCAGAAATCCTCAAGAAGCTTGAATCAGACCAAACACACGTTCACAGCTTCTCTAGGGACCATGGCTACATGGAACTCTCCAAACAAACGCTATTATACACCCTGAGTCTTTTCAATTCCCTGTGTGGAGTAATGACTGTGTTTCTTAGTTCCATTCACTGCAGTGTGTGGTGGGTGCATTATCTGACTTGTTTGTGGTTGAACCGTCAAGGAAGATAACTCACTTCTGTGACATTGATGCACTTTTGCCAGTGACAAAACACCCCTCGTTTCTTTGTGATTTGCACTGACCTCAACCCATTTGTGGTCTTGTTTTACAAGTCGTAGAAAGGAGCTATAAAAGCCACCTAAAGAGGGTTTCTTCAGCTTTTTACACCTAAAACACTGAAACGGTTATAATAGTCATAATTTATGAGAATGATTTCTCATCACTGTAATCAATTGGAGTCCGATCCAAACAGTTGAAGAAGTTAATAAATGGTAGGGGTGGTCTAGTCTAGTGTTGTAGAGATGGCATCCTACAGAGCAGGGGGTCAAAGAGCCCAAAGTGTTTTGATTTTCAAAAAGTAATGACTCAATAGTCAAAGTAATATAAGTGGCCAAAAATCAAATTCAACTGCAATTAGTATAAATGTCTGGTATTAATTATTATTACGTTTTAATTTATACATGTTAATGAACTTATTCAACCCAGTTTGTTCTGACATTTTGTCCCGGGGGTCATTGTTTCTGATGATTAAAATCGTATTTGAAATCCAAACCACTAGGCGTGTCTCTGGGTGTGTTTCATTAGGGAATATAAAGGATTTTTGGAACATTTGCAAATGTGTTGTGCTTGTAGAGGATGCAGAGTGTTCAGTTGTATCAGTAGTTAGTGTAGGAAGCACATGCAGAGGAGTGAACAGCCCCCCCCCATGCACACACAAACACACACACACACACACACACACACACACCTCATACAACCACTTTTATCTTTAGATATAGTACGTGTACTCTTTTTGGATAGTGGCCAAAGTAAATACAAACCTCCCTGCCACAGGCTGTAAAACCTCAGTCCAGTGTTTTCACTCCCATTGCCAATTACTCTCAAATTTGGCTTTTCTTTGTGTACCAAGGAGGAGCATTGACAATAACAAGTAATAAATCGCAGATTTAGTTTGCAAACTGCTGTTCTAACTAACAAAGTCAAACTAATATGATAATATTAAAGCCTGATTTTAAAGCCTAAAATCCATTGTTGCTTAGATCATTCCCATACTTGACAAAAAACGCCATAGACCAGCCTCTTCCCCATCACATGCACTCTCACTGGCCACTTTTGATACCAGCCAGGGATGGATTCTCACAGTCACACTACACATCACTCAATTCTTGTCTACTGACCCGACAGCAGTATCACAGACGCTCACTACAATCTGTAAATATAAACAGCACTGAGTATGAGCTTTTGTGTACGGCTAAAACTCTCATATCAGAATGATTTTACAGGTGTCTGTTTTTATTTGAATGTTTTATTTTTTGTCTACAGGAGGAGTACCGTGCAGAGGGAATCACTTGGCATATGATCGAGTACATTGACAACACAAGCTGCATAAATCTTATCAGCAAGAAACCCACAGCACTGCTTCACCTACTGGATGAGGAGTGCAAGTAAGTAAATCTTTAATATTGCTATGAGTGTGTGTGTGTGTGTGTGTGTGTGTGTGTGTGTGTGTGTGTGTGTGTGTGTAGATATATACACACACACACACACACAAACACTGTGTGCTGTGGAAACTAGAGTTAAAGTTTAATGTTTAAATCCAGAGTTTAATTTTTTTTATTCTATCCATGCAGCTATATTAATACACCTTCGGGGTCATATCAGTGTCAGTCCTTTAGGGTCACGAACACGCTGGTTGAATACACTAAGCACCTGAACAGGTCTCCTGTCTGTTGCAGGGTACATATGCAAACACACACACAGGACAAACTGAGTAACTCTAATTGACCTGGATGCATGTTTTTTGACTGTGGGATGAAACTAGCGTACCCGAAGAAAACCCATGCAAACTCTACACAGAAAGCCACAGATTGCCTTATCTGGGAGTCCCAGGACTTCTTGCTAACCTCTAAGCCACCATGCCAGCTGAAGATGTTATGATAGTTTATTTATTGAAAGATAAATGAAGCATGGTGGTGGTCGTATTTACTTTTAATCATTTATACGTTGACACTCAGCTTTTGATATGCTTTAACAGTTGGTTGGGATCATTGTAGATCATACAATAGCAGGATCATGACCAAATTATATTTTTCTCAGCAGTCACATGATTTTAATTTAAAATTAAACTCTAGTACTTGATCCTTGTGAATACCAGTGAGTTTTTGCTTGCAGTTCTGTTTTTACTTTAGGCTCTGAGTATAATTGCACATTGTTTGAGATCTTCTGACTACATTTTTTTGTATGGTCGATTAAAAAAGGAATATGCCCCCTACTGCTGGGTTCTAAAGTTTGAACTCATTTTAGTGCTGTATGCAGACATGATTGATTATGGTAAAGCAGAGAGGGAGGATGGTTCAGACTTGGTTTGGGTTAGTCATCCTGTCCGGGGTATGACTGCATTGCACCTAGTGATTCAGGGGAAAGCAGACCCACTTTGACCCTGAGCATGACAAAGCTCTGATAAAACATGAAAATGAAATAATGTAATAATATTTAATAAATCGTGAATTTCAAATGGCTGCTGCAAAACATGTCGACATGTTTAACATGTTTGTAGGTAGAATCTGGGGACTATGCTTGTTAGTTTAAGCCTTATTACCACCAAGTTGCCACTGTTTGGCCCCTTAATCTTCAATAGCTCAAATGATGTTCTGTAAATTGTTATTAGTATAGAAGGGACATAGCTCAAAACATCTTGCATTCAGAAAAGTGTGTAAACCGGCAAGAGCAAAACTCGTGAGAGTGGTTTTGTACAAAAAAAGTTCATTGACATGTTTTGTAGAACCCATAGATCTCGCTTATTTAAAAGAGGTAAAATAAGTTTCATTGAAATGTTTGTGAAAATTGGTTAATAAGGTCCTGTTTAATCGTGATAGAAAAATAATTGAAATGCTTTATCATTAATACAGCATGCATTCCAACAATAATTATAATATGAGATGATTTTAAGATATCATTTCCTGGTTTTTTAGCTTTCCCCAGGCAAGTAACCTGACCCTGCTGGATAAGTTCAAGAGGCAGCATGAAGGAAACAGCTACATTGAGTTCCCTGCGGTCATGGAGCCAGCCTTCATTATTCGCCACTATGCCGGCAAGGTCAAATACAGTGTGAAGGTGAAAATCTGCTAAAATGTGGATTCACATACTTTTAGATGTTCATGATTTAAGAAGATAAACATGGGTTCAGGTGTTCTAGTCTGTATATACTATAAAACTTGATGATTTAACCACACTTTATACACCAACACAACAAGTTATAAAACTCTCTCTTCCTTTCACCACCATCGGAATCTACATCAGAAAAAACCCTGCACTGCTTATTAATGTAGTGTTGTTTTACACTACACTGTGCAGACACATTTCTGCTACGAGATTGAATCTGTTGTGCTAAATATTGTATATTTTGTTATTGTATTATATTTTATCTTTTATTAGGCATTCGTGGTGAGTAGCAAAGTAAGAATTTCATTGTACAAGGAACGCTGTTTCCTCAGTGTGCACATAACAAGAAACTCATTGACTACTAATTTAACATCTTCGACACTTTGGTCAACGTCTAATATAAAAAAACAAGTACTATATCCTCTTCAACAAACACTTAGGTCACATTCACATGATCTGCACCATAGTTTCCTATATACTGAGACAAGGCTTCTTATTTTGTCACTGCTCTACCGTGAGCATCCCAAAATGAATTTGCCCAGAATAATTATTACGTTTGCTGTGTTTTGTGCTATAAGGATTTCTCTCGGTTTCACGTAGGACAGAGAACACTTTATGGACAAAACCATTTGACATTATATCGTGCATTCCCTGCCGTGTGTCTGCACATAGAAGTAATCAAGTCCTTTAGGAAGGAAGCAGTGCACATACCACATCCACTGACCTATTTTTGCTGCTTAATCTGATTGGCTGAATTTGCCTTTAGCCGTGAGTTTATTTGAAGCACATGTTTAGAGTATGAACCTGGCTGCAATAAATGTTCCAATTTTTCACGTTTTGACAGCATATATTGCTGGAGTGTTTAAACCCACACGTGTTACAAGCGACAATGTGCAGAAGTTGGAGAAAATGAAGGACTAATCGACTAGTTTAATATCGTTTTTTTTTTCACTTCTAACGTAACACTAACAAAAATATTACAAATTGCTTGGAACCGTAATATTTGTGTGTTAGTTATTTAGCCATTATGTCCTGCATCCATCTGCAATTACAGTTCATTTATGCACATGCTGCAGCTGCTATTTTTGGAACACGTTCCCCACACTAATATGTCTCCGGAGTGCTGGAGTTAATAACGTTTTGCCTTTTTAACACATCTAATGAACCTAACCAGCAAAGGTTGTCCAAACTTCAATGTGCCTTAAGATGAATTGTCATTGGTCTGCTTTTTACACTCACAGCTTCATCGATGATCGATGAGTGCCGCACTAAGGCAACCCCCCTCTGATATGTTTGCGTTCTCATTGTCACCACTTTTACTAAAACTAAACTAAAACCAGCCAGCAGAGGTTGCAAATGCAGCAGCAGCAGTGAGGAGTCTTTTTAACCCTGCTATATCTCAAATATAGTCATGTCCATGTTGGTATCCTGGCCAATGAATAGCAGAGCTGTGATCTCAGCATTTTATCTGTGAACCCTAATGTTCGACTTTCTTCCCACAAAATTGTCCTTCCTTTCTTGTCAAACACAATTGAACGATTGATGTCTCCATTTGGTTGCCTACTACATAGCGTTCATGCTAATTTTATTTTTAAGTTGTTTATGCACAGATTCTGTTATCTGTTATCTAATCTGTTAAATCATACTTTTTCTTTCTTGGACAGGATTTTAGGGAAAAGAACACGGACCACATGCGGCCAGACATCGTAGCTTTGCTTAAGAGCAGTAAAAGTGGTTTTATCTGTAGCCTGATGGGAATTGATCCTGTGGCCACCTTTCGCTGGGCAGTGCTCAGAGCTTACTTCAGAGCTATAGTGGCATTTAGAGCAGCTGGAAAACGGCATGGGGAGAAGAAGAGCGGTAAAGCCATATTTACTTACACAGTTCTGCATGGGGTATTATCATATACGTTACATATTTTAAAGATCGAGCCTCCTTCCTCTCTCACAGTGGGATCTGACCCTACAGTGCAGTGTGCCGTAATGAAACGTGTGGATAGCTTTAGTTTTCTGCATCACCCGGTGCACCAGCGAAGCCTTGAGATACTTCAGAGGTGTAAAGATGACAAATACAGTAAGTTATTCATTTAGCAGACACTTTTATGCTTTTACCCAGTATGGTAACTTGGAGACAAATGGGCTCAAATTAGAAACCCTCTGATTTCTCTACTCCAGTATTCACAAACCAAAACCAAGTCTCTTAACTGAAACTGGTCCTGAATTTTATTTTTACTTGAAGTCATTTGGGTTCCTTCTCTGAGGATTTTGGAGGATGTTCTCCAGGTGTTGTCATCCAGCAGCCATGGAGGTGAATTTGCAAAAAGAAGAGCCAAATATGAATTCATTGCAGGAACAGTTTCTAGTTTCCTGCATTTGAGCTCATCTAAAATGCCCTTAAAGACAAATGTTCTGTAGTCAGATTAGTCCATGGTGTAGTAAATAAAAACATTAAGCTCTCAAGGACACAAAAACGGAATTTTCATCTAGACTGTAGTCTGCTAACACCAACATCTGTCATGGCACGGGTGATCTGCAGCTGTATGTGTGAAGGTACCACTGATAAAATAGTGTTGATTTAGATATTTGAGAAACGTGGAGATAAGAAGTGAGTTTAATTTCCATAACACGAAGCATAATTCTATTTGCACTTCAACAATGTAGCTTCAATGTACTTGACTGGTCTGCTATCCAGATTTTTTTTCAGGAATACTTTTTCACCACTGTGCTGTGGCACACTTAGAAATTTTTCTTTTGCATCAACCTACTTCATGCAGTGAAACACACACACACACACACACACACACACACACACACACACACACACACACACTAGTGAACACTAGTAAGGGCAGCAATAAGCATAGTTTCTTGGGGCAGTGGCCAGCCCTAGTCTCTATGCTTCGCTCAAGGGGACTTCAGTCATGATCTGTTGAGTCTCGTAATAAAACCGACAACCTTCCAATCACAAGCCCAGTTCTTTAACCACCAGTTAGAGAAATATTATGTAACTGATAATGTTCTGTGTAGCATAAAGTATTTTGTATTACAGAAGAAAAGAAAACAATGTACTTGCAAAACCTTTAACACTTAGTGTCGTAATTCCCAATGAGAATCTGTGGCAAGATTGCTCTTCAGATGCTCTCCAACTCAGTTTGAGCTCTTTTGCAAAGAATATTGGGCAATGATTCTATTCTCTAGACGTGCAAAGCTGGTAAAAAATAAAGCCCCCAAAAACACAACTTTAATCAAATTTAAAGATGATTCTACAAATTAATGACACTGGGGGTGTGTACATATATGCACACCAGATTTTTTGCAATTTGATAACAATATGTTTATATAACTATGCATGATTTTCTGTTCACTTAACAATGGCTTGTCTGCATTAATAGGCAATATGTTTAAGCACATCCTCATTTTTTTATTTATAACAATTGTATAATCATATTGCTTCAAAATTAGACAATCATTTAAAGGGGCATTTTGGTCAAATGATTTGCTATGTAACTGCTGTTGAACCCAGTCAGGAACTTTTTAAAGGAAATCATTTTATGTGTCAGATGGGCCATGAACACAATTGAGATCACCCCCTGTAACCCTGAGGTCATACACTGTCTGGAATTATTTCCTGTAGACAGTAGGTCTCAGCAGGGTGTTTTAAGTTCAGATGTGCTTTAGTTTCATTAGTGTATTTCACAATATTATTTACAGTCTGTAGACTGCTGCTCTTTTGCACTACTTGGCCAAAAGTATGTAGCCCTCCACATCCATTTCTGCCTGTTGAACATTTCATCCAAAAACTTAGACATTCCTTTAGATGGAATGCTGCTGAATTGCCCTACAGTTTCAGGGAACCATTTTCATCACTACTATTGGACCAGTGCTGCATGATTTCACCTTATTTAATCACTAGAGCGCCTGTACACACTGTTCTTGACAGATCTCACCAGATGTTTTTTTCGTCTTTATTTGCTTTGATTAATCAGATGGTGACAATATGCATTCATAATGACCTTTGCCTACAGAACAAATTTATTCTATATATATTAAACAGAAAACAGTTTTTACACATATTAACTTCACAAAACAACACTTCACTTCTGTTATCAGCTGTTTTATTTTTTGTCTTGTAGTCCCCTAACGCTCGTAAGAAATTATTCCTTCATCAACATAGCCATAGAATCAAAGTGATGTCACTAACAATGCCAAATTTTGATTGTACATTATGTCAAACCTAAAATGTATGCATATCAAATCATAGTAAAGTGTGGTTACGGCTACACTGATTGTGCTCTACTCACTCTTTCGTTATTTTCAGATCCCTGCAACACATGGAAAAATCCACGCAACCCATTGTCAAATCTTCAGGGCACCAACAGTATCAGTGATAAGTCCACCAGGTATGGCAACCTGAAAGAGAGATGTAATGTTCTCTACTCATGACTTAGAATCATGACTTATGAATGGCGTGCACTATTTCATGATATACAGACTACATTAAAATATGTCTTTTAATATGTCTATATTGTATTCAATTATGTCGGCTTTCTCTGGTCCATTCTTAGAGATGGGTTCTCTGGGTGTAATAATCGTAATTCAAGACCTAGTCGTCTGACCTCACACGAAGATGATGGGATCTTTGTTAATGCAATGAGTAGCAAGCTACTGGAAAGAGCGCAGGGCATTCTTATGTAAGTGCTGCTCAGATGTTTAATTCTTTGTACTAGTCCTGTGAGTTCCTCCCGGTACTGTTTTTTCTTTACTCACTTGCTTTGCCGATATTTTCTCTACTCAGGCGCAACAAAAACTACAAGGCCAAGCTTGCTCTTCCCAAGGTACGAGTGCATCTCCAGCAATCACATTTACTTAGTTTAATAAGTTGCATGTCTCATTGGGCTTCACAATGAGTAGCTACATGTGGAAATGCTGGAAATTTCTTATCAAAGTAAAAATTTACAAATACATTGAGGTCTTAATTAAAACATCTCATTTTAACAGATTTTTGATTTATTGTTTTGAAGGAAGCCTAACATAAAGTTTAGATTTAAATAGATCTAGATAGGAGAGATTTGGTTAAAAATGATAAAACATTATAAAAAGGAATGGTACATGTGATGCATAAAGGTTTTACAAATTATACGCCATCCATTCAGCAGCCTTTTACTGCAACAGTCCTCAACCTTTTTTGTATCGTTTTTTAAATCTAAAATTTAATTTCCCTGACTGGTGGGGATGGAATGATTTAAAACAGGACAACAGTACTTCTCACAATAAGCTTTATTCACTGCAGTGAGACACTACCTCGGCCAAACAGTAACACCCATATGTGTTGGAATTGGAATTACTATTTTTCATTGCTGATGTAGCAATATGTAATTATTTGTTCTCTGATTGGTAATAAGTTTAGATTTAGAATACTTATTTACTCTGTGCCTTTTACAAATAGTGGATTCAGTTGTTCACATTTAACCCAATTTGTGTAGTGAAATGCACAATTGGGAGCGCACACTAGGGGGCAGTAAGCAGATGTGCTTGGCGTGGTGGGCATCCTTAGCCTTGGCGCCTGGGGAGCAGTTAGAGGTTTAGTGCCTTGATCAATGGCACTTTAGTCATGGTCTGTCGACTCTCTGAATCGAATCAGCCACCTTCTGTTCACAAGCTCAATTCACTAACTACCAGACCACAGCTACACTAATGAAACATGAACCGTTACACTGTTCTACAACTTTCTAAAGAAATTTACAATGTTTAACACACACTTTAAAAACATGTCATGCAGGATATCAGAGAGGGAAACAACCAATCCCTCCTGTACCCCAATCTAGCAGACGCATCGCCTCAGTAAACAGCAGTGCTACTGGTTGAACTTGTAGAGACCGGAGTAATAGTTATTCTTTAGTATTCAAGTATGGCAAAGGTACGAAGAATAAACGAAAATTCTTCCCAGTAGTGTATTACACCAATTTAAATTTTTATAGTTCATTTTACTGTCTATCATTTGTGTATGTCTTGCTTTTTTGTGTCACCAAAAACTCATTCGATCCCATCAATTTGAGCTTAAGAGAAAAGATAAATCCTGTTTAATTGAAATGTAATCATCAGTTGTTTAAGAGTTATGAACTTCACAATTCACTTAATTAGCATCTTATTTGACAGATAGTCAGATACCCTGACCTGCCCATGTCTATCTCTAATATGTTTGTGTAGCATCTGTTAAACGTAAAATCCCTGAAGTACTTGAGCAGTCTGACACTTCATGACCGCATCACCAAGTCACTCCTGCACCTCCACAAAAAGAAGAAACCCCCGAGCATCAGCGCACAGTTTCAGGTCAGTCCTAAATATCAGCCCAATTCATTTCTCTGCTGAATTATGATGATTTTTTTTCAAGATAATAAAAAGAAGAAAAGAATACAAGTAGCCATATGGGTCGTGTAATAGTTTAACATGCTGGGATCACGTCTTTGTGTGCAGGCCTCACTTAACAAATTGATGGAGACCCTTGGTCAGTCGGAGCCTTACTTTGTGAAGTGCATTCGCTCGAATTCAGAAAAGGTACAGCTTGTCAATTCACACACACTGCTGATTTAGATTTAGCTGATTTGGGCATTTTGATTTCACATTGAACTCTCTTTTTCTTTGTGTTTCTTAGCTTCCATTGCGTTTTAATGATGTTTTAGTACTGAGACAACTGCGCTACACTGGTATGCTGGAAACAGTTCGGATTCGACAGTCTGGATACAGCATCAAGTATACATTTAAGGTGTGAACCACACATGCGTAAAGTTTTGACACTTTTGATAGTTTGAAAATGTCAAATATGCTAAATATTATTTGTTGTTTTTATTTCTTTGTAGGACTTTGCTCATCATTTTCATGTTCTGTTGCCCAGTGGTGTGAATACCAGTAAGACTGGCATTCAGGAGTTCCTTAAAGGAGCCAATCTTGACCCAGATGGGTATCAAGTAGGCAAAACCATGGTACGATCTTTTGTTTTGACACTTGCATTAAGTTTAACCCCCTAAAACAAATTATTTAGAACTGTTGTAACAGTATTGCTCTGAGGAGTATAAGTTTTGATTTAAATACTTAAGTGATGAGTTAGTCTAGCTGGCCCAAACACACCCATTTTCTGACAACACCACCTTTAGCCTGTAATGTTCTTTCTTTGCCTTTAGTGCATCAGGTCACCATAGCCTTGTTGTAAACTAGCCTTTAGTGAACTATTTGGAAGCTAGTTGAAACTCATGCAGTGAAAAACACATCTACACACATTAGTGAACACACAACATGGACAGTAGTGAGCACCCGTGTTTTGAGCAGTGGCCAGCAGTGGCCTGTTGACTCTCCGATCACAAGCCAGTTTGATAACCACCAAGCCATGGCTGCGCTATTTTGTTTAAAGAAACAATGGCAACATTTGATGTCAATGTTGATGTGTTTGAATGAGTTGACTTTTCTGTTTGTCCTTATAGTCCCGTTGTTCTTTTTCCAGGTGTTTTTGCGGGAAGCACAGCGGCAGAAGTTGCAGAATCAGCTTCATCAAGAAGTCCTCAGGAGGATAGTGACACTACAAAGAAGGTTCCGAGCTGTGCTGGAGAGACGACAGTTTACAAGCCAGCGACGTGCTGCATGCATCTTACAGGTGCATAACAGTCTTTCTGGCTTAGTTCACGCAAATCAAAAAGGGATTCTTCATTTTTCCATTCAAATTTGTAACTCACATTTCTGGTTATGTTACAGAGCGTACACTTGAGTATAAAATGTTCTTTCTCAGCATAAGGTCATTTGTTTTTCATTTTTCACTGCTGAACTAAACAAGTGTAGCCAACATCCTAGCAAAAAGCAGAAAGAAAACTAAATCAACAATCAGACTGTTGAGGTTTGCTGAGGCAAAATAAAAATAAAGAGTTAGTAGAAGCACATGTATTTCTGCACATGTTTGGGTAAGGAGAGTGGGGAATTTCCACTGACGATTTGAATTCCATGTTGTAGGAAGTGAAACGTTCTTTTGCTTGCCTAAATTAACTTTTTTTTTCTCGTGTATTTTGTTAGGCATTCCTGGTATTACTTTGTATTATATTTAATATTTTCATCATAGTTTTTTTCATGATGTTGTTGTTGCTTACTTGTGACACATTTTCGAAAATAATGTTTGTGTACATGGTAGCATAATTTTTTATTACTTGTGTGTTTAAAGCACTGGCCACTGCGTAGTCAAACACCAAGCCACAAACCATTGTTTCATTGAAGAAATTAAACAATGGCCCGTTTATCGTATACATTTTTTCCTCTTACATAATCACTGTTTTTAGCAGGAGAGTAGATGAGGGTTTTAATTTGACTTTGAATATAGTCACAATATCACTGTACTATGTTCTAAGAAGTATGTTAAAACAACTAGCTATAGGATCCAGGGTTTAAATCCCCTGCAGTAGTATTGGCTGTGTTTGAGGACATAGAGATTGCTGCCTGGGGCGGCATGTATTGCTGCATTGTATCTAATTCTTTGGACCCACCACAATCTGGTACAACAATTTAAACGAGAATAACCTTTTTATGTATCCTGTTCTATACAATATATATTTTAGTTACATTTAGGCATGTATTTATTTACAGCGCTGGTGGCGCAAGTGCTTGTTAAACCACGGCAGCGAGAGCGATGAAGTCTCTGAGCTGCAGCATGAAGCAGCCGTGTGTATGCAGGCAGCGTGGAGAGGCTACAGAGAGAGAAAAATCTACCTCCTGCAGAGAGATGCAGTGCTGCTGCTGCAGAGAAGCTGGAGACGATGTGCACAGAGACGGAGACATGAAGCCGCATGTGGAATCCAGGCTTTGTGGAGAGCACATAGACAGAGGCAGATATATCAGCGACAGCACAGAGCTGTCTTAACGCTGCAGGCAGCCTGGAGGGGACATAAAGCTCGGCAGAGGTAACGCACTAATCATGACTGCTTCATAACCAAAAGGAGGTTTTAGTACTTCCAAGTATTATACTTTTTGTTAGGGGGTGTTTTTGTACCTACATTCCAACCCAAAAGTATTGGAACAGTGAGGCCGATCTCTGCTATATAGTGAAATCATTTGTGTTTGACATTACAAGATTAAAAGATATTAGATCAATGTTTCAGCTTTATTTCCAGGTATCTGGAATTTATACACAGATCACCTTTTGTCTGAACCCACCCATTTTCTGGTGAGCAAAAGTATCCCTAATGATAATGTAAAGAAATGTAAAGACAACTAACTCAGGAAGGGCATATACCCAAGCTAAACCCTATGTGAAACTTATGGGGATGCACATTAACACTTTTTTTATTTGGTTGCACACTGACCATTGTTTACATCACACAAACGTCAAGTCATGTTTAAATGTACAAATCTTCTAGCCAAGGATGTCGAGTCTTAAAGGTTAGGGTAGTGGAAATAAATAAACAGAAGGATCACAGTTCAAGCTTCACATCTGCCAAGTTGACACTTTTTTGGCCTCTGAGCATGGCCCAGTTAAACCCACATTTACATGAAAAGATTCTCAACCTGTACACTTCATAAAATAGTTATAATAAGTTTATATAGAATATGTAGAGTACATAGTACTTGAAAATGTTGCATTTATTTAAATAATCTGTTTTTACTTTTCTCAAGGTGTGGATACCTGAGAAAAGACAAGAAAAGCAATTCATACAATCATAAAAAGGATGATGGACACGAAAGTGTACAAAACATGCAAGTCTGTACCAATTCCCAGGTCTGGTGTCAGGAGCCTCAAGTATTACATGAAAGTTTTGAACCCTCGCCGGAGTGCAGAATGGACGTTACTGACATTCCACTATCAGAACCCTTCAAATCTTATGATGATAGTACTTTAAAGAGCCGAGCCAAGCGAGAAAGCCGGAGAAAAAGAGAGCTTGAGCAGGCTTCTTTTAGCCTAAAATTGCTGAAGGTACGATCCAGTCCTTTATCCTCTACTGAAAATAAAGTCTCTTCAGAAGCAGCTTCCCTTTCCCTTCAAAGCTCTCTGGACAGCCACGAAAGCATTGAACCTCCGACCACTGAGGACATGGAGCTGGAGACAACTGAAATCTCTCATAATCGGTCTCCTAATAAGCAGTTCACACCAACAAAGGTGAATAAGAAAACACTTCCGGATACCGAGAATACACAGCCGAGACAAACTGAACCATCAAGTCCGATTCAGACCAAGCCTCTGTTCTATATATCAGATGAAGCTAGCAGTCCACGCCATGAGCCAAATACACCATCTAGAAAGTCAAGCAAAGATAGAAAGGAGTCTCTGGTCTTTGTCATCAGCATGCAGAAAGAGAGTCCCACAGACCAGAGCAATTTAGAAGCTCTGGAAAGATCAGAGAAAGAAGTGGAGTGCAAACCAAGTTCCGACAAGCAGAAGAAAGTTTCATCAAGCAGACAACCAGAACAAACTTGCTTTAATAATCCAACTATTCAACCAGCTCCAGTCCCATCACCAAGTATACAGATGGGCTCAACAGCTCAGGGAGTGATTTCACAAGCCAGGAAAGACGAGGACAGGGTCAAAATGCAAGCTCCAAAGAAAGCAGTTACTCTCAGTATCAGCATGAAGGAAAAAGCTACTAGTCTGGCTTTCTCTCCCAAACGCAGCAGACTGACCTTCTCTAAGTAAGTGACAATGGGTACTAAAGTAAAACATGCAGTTTCATTAATGTGCCATTTATTGACAAATACCCAACAAAAACTGAAGGTCTGGGTACAACATCAGCAATTCAGAGGGACTTTTATAAAACTCTTTTTTCGTAAATGGTGGAATTCATTAAAGTTTTGTAATTACACAATGCTCGTAGGTACACCCTGGATCCCTCGTTAAGTCTAAAAGACACTGTAAAGGTATTTTTATTTAAATAACTAAACTGACCTAATAATCAACAACTAATATCAAACAAAATTACACTTAATCACTCTGTACCCAACAGTTTTTTGATATAACACACATTTAAAATAATACATTTTGTAAACACAAGTCATTACAGTGGAACCTCGGTTAACGAACGCCCCCGATAGCGTCCAGTTCGGTTAACGACCAACCATTTCACTAAAAATTTGCTCCGGTTAACAATCGAAATTTCAGATAGTGAACATCACTACATCAGCGACATCATCAACACGTGACCCGCATCTCTGACCGAGCGTCATTCTCACTTAATACAGTTACAATCGGTTCTCTTTATCTTTACATCTTCTAATAATTCAGTGATTTTGTGCTTTATTTTAATAATAAAATCCTCCATCATGATTATAAAGAAGATTCAGAACAATAGTAGCAGTGAAGTG
>JAOUQU010017902.1:0-29366 GCA_028566735.1 Ammoglanis amapaensis | reverse complement strand
AGCGAGACAACAAAAGTCTGTGTAAGATGAGTGTATAAAAAAGCAACCTAGATCGTGGATATATTTGTGTGTATGTGAGAAAGATATAATATGTTCACGTATTATAAACACACAATATATATGCGTATGTGTGTGCATGATATATAATATATAAACCTATTATACACACAATATATGATATATGCGTATGTGTGTGCCTGATATATAATATGTACACCTATTATACACACAATATATGATATATACGTATGTATGTGTGCGCATGTGCGAGATATATAATATGTTCATCTATTATATACACACAATATATGACATATATGTGACAGCGAAACAACAAAAGTTTGTGTAAGCTGAATGTATAAGGAAGCGACCTAGATCGTGGATATATTCATGTGTGTGTGAGAGAGAGATATAATATGGACACGTATTATATACACACACAATATATGATATGTATGTGTGTGTGAGAGATATATAATATGAACATGCATTATATACACACACAATATATGATATATACGAATGTGTGTGTGAGAGAGATATATAATATGTACATGCATTATACACACACAATGTATGGTGTGTGAGTGTGAGTGTATAAGAAAGCGACCTAGCACGTGGATATATGTGTGTGTGCGTGCTTGCCGTGTATGCGTGTGTGTGTGTGTGCGTGCGTGTGTGTGTGTGTGTGGAGGGGGAGGAAGACTCCACGACTGACTTGACTTGCTCGGCTGCTTGTACAGAGCAGAGCTGCTGTTGCAGTGGAAACAGTCGCTGCACTTTTCTCCTTCTGTTCTTCAGTCTATTCACACACAGCAGCTTGTTGCTGCAGCCCGATGGTGCGCAATTCTCACAACCACGACTGCTCCTCGTTACTGGAATCTGTCTTTTATTTATTAATATTATTATTATTACTTCGGGAGCTCCTGGAACCGCGAACCTGTCACTGACGGCGGTGGAAGACGGTTTTTTTTCTTTCTACACGCTGTATGGAATACGGTCGGACTTGCTGGCGGATTGTTGCGTCATAATAAGCGAGCGGAAAAGCGAACGGATACGAACCCGCGTACAGGTGTTGGAACTTGGCAGTCGGTGTTATTTATCATCCGAACTTGGCGCACTTGGCGCTTAGCGTGTAGAACCGAAGACTCAACGGGTGAAAAGAAACCCTGCCCCGAGAAGTTGCTTAGTTAGGACTGTTATCGTTGCTCATCTTAGCGCGCTTAGTTTGTCCGGTGCTTTTTCCGCGAGCTGAAGTTCATCGAAGGAAGGATCCACGATGGACCTGTCTGGACAGAAGTCATAGTGCCGAGTCACGTCGGTTAGGATTACGGGCTCGAGTCGGTGTATGCACGGACTGAATAAGGGTATCAGCACCGGTGTGGAATGAATGTTTGCAGTCCTGTACAGTGCCTGCTGTATAGGCTATCACAACCCAATCCGAATCAAGTTTACGGTAGTTTGGCTAGTGCCAGCTTGGCACATGTGATGCAGTGAAGCACACACACACACACACGATCGGGGTTTATACAGTACACGTTTTTACCATGGGAGACCCCCGGAAAAGATGCTCGATGGGCACCGACGTCGAGACGCACCTTTTATCCAATATGGATGATCGAATTCAAACGAAAGCGTCAGATAAAAATCAAATAAGTTCAACGAGACTGCGCAAATGGCGTGGAAGAAAGTTGTGGATGGGCGTGCGGAGTTGGTGGGCGCTCGCCTGCTGCTTCCAGATCCACGTGTTGAAAGCCGCAGCGCAAGGTAAGTAAAAAAACCCTTATACAGACCGACATTACAACGACATTAGCCAGAATGATACGTGGACACGTGCTTTATGAAGGATAAAAGATGTTTAACCTTCGGGTGACTGAGCTGCGCCTCTGTCCGGGTCACGTGACCAACGCGCGGGTACGGGAATGTCACCGATTTCAATAATAATGGCGGGGCGGATTGATAATGGCCGTTCGTCCGTGCCAGCCTATGTGCCTCAAGTCAGAAAGGTCAGACTACACAAGTCCGATCTATCACACATGGCATGCAGACCGACTCTCTATACCGCAGTAAGCTAAATGACCCCATGATGGACATGGAATCTTCTAGTTTAACCAGTATTATTCATTTCCATGAGCCCTCTGTCCTGGTCGGGTTTACACACGGTTCTGCAGTTTACCAGTGAAGTAATGGGAAGTTCTATCAGCACAATGCATAAATGATAAGTGCTATACTGAGAGACTCATATTCCTATGAAACACATGGTCATCCAGAGAGAGAAAGAGAGAGAGAGAGAGAGAGAGAGAGAGAGAGAGAGAGAGAGCCTAGATCACACAAGAATCAGGTAATAAGACCAAATGATTGGCAACCCTAGATCCCTTGCATCACCATCCCATCTGTCAATTTTAATGCATTTTATTCACTTTCTGGACAGCCGAGGAGTCCATCTTTGGGTAACATAAACTCCCCCATTAGTGCCTCACTCACTATCCTGCACCCAAGTTAATAATTTTTGGGATATAAGAGCTGACTGGAGTGGCCAGAGAAAACTGCTGTGCGAGGAACATCACGATCGTCTAACAAAGCAAAAATAACCACGAGTCGTAGACATCTAGCAGATTTCAGCCTAGTCAATATTTCTGTTTTCTGTACTGTCTATATGTAAGATAATTTACTGTAACAATATAAGTGTGGGTTTTATTACAGAGTTTAATGTTTTTTTTATACGGCATCAGGCACCCTGCATCCCTGACCAGGATTAAACGGTTTATGATAATATTATAGATAGTAAATAGGACAGGTCAGTATGGTGGCATGAGTGTCGGGAGTTCAGAATTCGCTTTTCGTCACTTCGTTCCCATTTGGGCTTCTAAAACAGATTATTTGAAACTTATTATATAGAAAGCACGATACCATGACATACCATATGATGAATTGGTGCCTTTTTACAGACTGTTTTGTTCTTTTGTTAAAACTGACCCGGAAGAAGCAGTGGATGAAAATGAGATATTATCAGAGATAGTTACTTACTCTGTAAACCTAGTAGCAATTTGACTTTTAAATAAATTCACGTCATACCTGCTTGTGACGTCCAATGGAGCTGTGATCAACAAGATAAAAACACTGAACAAGAATATAAGCATGGAAGTTTGCTTTGTGTGATCCTCCAGCTACTCTTTTAGTTAATGTGCAGACTGATTACAGGTAGTGGTTGTACACTGGGAGGGTAATAAGACATCGGAGACACAGCACGAAAATCAGTTCTGTTGACATAATCTGTCAGAGATTTGTAATATTAGGATTACGACACCTGGTAAAATTTGTTTTGGAGATTTTTTATAGTGAAAATAAGTGAACTTTCAGCGACAAGAAATGGTTAATGTATTTCAAGAACGTCTTAATCTTGTACAAAGTGTTTTTATTAGACAGACAAATTGGAAGGGAGAAAGAAGTGTGGATTGTGGGTGTACATATTTTAAAGTTGTACTTGATTTGACTAAGGGGCTGCTGTCTGTGGAACTGAATATTAACCTTATTAAGGGAAAATGTCAATGTACTGAATGTTTCATGTTCAATTTAAAATAATACGCCCAGTCTAACTGGTTTGATCCAATCCCAGGGTGTCTGCTTAGTCATGATTTATATTTATGATGTGTTCGTAGAGAAATAGAATTAATTAGATTGTGGAGAGACGATTTCTCAACCTGCAGCCAGAGGCTGTAAGAAATTACTCAATGTTTAAAACGTACAAGCCGATTTTTACGTACAATATTTGAAGCTATATAAAAAACAAAGACTGAGACTACTGGTTCATTCAGCAAATCTTAAATATGCAGTATTCAAATTGCAATTTTTGTTACAGCATGAATGGTTATTCTCATAAAAGAGCTCAACATTTGTTGCATAATTGAAAACTTAGAAGAAACAGATTTCTAATTTAATTTTCCCATATTTTCGGGGTTGCCACATCTGTTGCAACTCTCCATTTTAAGAATTTGCAAGATCATGCCACAACCCTAAGATAGCACTTAAACTCAAGTTCATTTGTGAAGATTAATATAACAACGATCCATTTTTCTAATTTTTAGTTTTACAACAGCCCAAGCATAGTTAGGGATACAAACTAAACTCTTTGCCAGTTGCAGGGTACACACACACACGCACACGCACACGCATACGCACACACACACACACACACACACACACACACACACACACACACACACACACACACACACACACACACACACACACTTTTAGGTTAGGAAATAGTAGGATCATTTATCAGTATTATTATTTTCAAGTATTTTACAAGGCATCTCACAGTGTGGCCTGTTTAATCCAATCTAAAATCAGATTTTAAACTTTATTTATTATGATGGTTTGTAATTTTCTTATTTGTGACCGGACACCACAATACTGTATACAGATTTTAATTTAATTACAGTGTACGTTCATCAGGAAAATGACCAAAGCCGTCGTTCCTGCAAATCCAAAGATCTTGGGAAATCTCTTAAAAACTGGCATCACTGGCTTCAACATCGCATATTTCTATGATGCCCATCTTGATGCTGCACTCCTTATTTGTGTGCGGGCTTGCATGGACACAGACGTCTCTCAGTGTTTAGGCTATATAGATAAAAAAAAACATATTAACATTGAAGAAAATGACCACTGGGAGTTTTTGTAAGGTTCACAGTCGTTGTTTTCCTAGCATTGATTTGCCATACAAAGGCCTGATTTAATAGTCTGCTACTAAGCCATGTGTACATAGCATGATCCCTGTTGTTTCAACACCGACAGTGTTGCATTAACACCTGTGGTGTTTGTATAAGTTCAGCTGGGTGTTACAACAGTGCTGTTTAAGAGACAGAAATGATTGAACATGTGTAATTATTATTGGCAGGCTTGTATTTCAGTTGTGTGGTTTTGTTGAAAATAATAAAAAAGCATGACTTAAATAGATTTCCATAGCATTGTAACAATAGAGTGATCAAAAGGATAAATGATCAAAAATACACTTTTTCATGCATATGAAAGGAAAATCCTGCCACCATATATGTGTTCTAGACCCTGGAGAGGTCATTAGTATTTCAGAATATGCGAGTATATTTGTGGTACTGATTTCTAGCGAAAATAGAGCTTTTACATTTACAGCACGTAAGTATTTAATGTATGTATATGTGGAGCAGATTAACCTGAAGTCTTACACACTACTTACTCATTATGCAAATAGTGATGGATAGTACAGAACGATGTTCATACAAATGAACATATTGATATTTGTTTGACTGGAGATTAAATGGCTGCTTTATTCTGGCGTTTGTACAGGTAACCAAGGCCTGGGCAGTCTGAAAGTCTTTATTCAGAAAATAAAGTGAGGCAGCAAAAAAAAAAAGTCACTCTCCGTACCACCAACAATAGTGGTAATGGACTTGTGTGGATGGACTTAAGAAGGCTAGGCTTTTGAGTCTGCTTCTTTTAAGATTTTTTTGTAATAAGGTTTCTTTTCCTTTGTTTCTCTTGCCTGAGGCTTGCTCATTAGGGGGTTTGGACCTGGGTTTTTGTAAAGTTGCTTTGCGATAATGCTCATGATAAAAAGTGCTGTACAAATTAAACTTGACAGTAAGCTTCATTTTGCTTCTTGGCTAATGAGATGTGTAAGAGTCTGTTTGAAGAAGGTACAAGCACCTTAAATGGCACTTTAGTGTACCAAATATTTTATGTATTTCATTACAAGTCACCTAATTAGCTTAAGGATTTGGGTGTTAAATCTGTTACATGAAGTAGTTAATATGTTTTTGATATACATAATAATAACACATACTAGTGGTTATGCATGCATGACTTTACTTTAATTTATATGAGGGATGAAACGATGAACCACAAGTCTGGCGCATGTGCCACAATTTGAATTGGTTGAGAGATTAATCGTTGTTTTTTTTTAAACAGCAGAGGGTGCTGGCGCTATTCCCTTTGCCTGGTTGACAGCAGTTCAGAAGGTTGTCAGGAAGAGGATTTTCCACAAAATATTTATTCAAGTAAACATTCTTTATTTGTGTTAATAATTAATTTATTGATATAATGTTGGATTTCAGTTTTTTTATAAGCAGCAACGTACAAAGGAAAAGTGTAGTGTTATTTTTCATAGTTCTACCTACCGCTGACATAAAAGGGCATTTGTTATTTAGATGAATAAATAATTTTATTTTTATAAAAAGAAATAACAAAAGGAACTGTGCCATTTGTATTTAATTACATTTTGTTTTAAAAAATCGAGACAAAAACGTATTGTGAACCCAGTATTGTGAATCACAATCACATTGCGGGTCAAGCGCATCATTAGATCATTATAGTTTTAGATTCCCTATAATAAATAATATTTAGATATAATAATTTTGAATTTCTGTCTGGGTGAACGTCTGCTTACTGGGGTTTAGAGGTTGTTGCAAAGCAATGAAGTGTAAAATGATAATACAACATGCCGATTCCCAGGGTTCCAGACTCGTTGATTAATTTCATGGTTAACTTTGATGAAATTATTATTATTATTATTATTATTATTATTATTATTATTATTATTATTATTATTATTATTGTAGTAACTCATGATGATGCAGGAATGTCAGTTTCTTGCTTCGTTTCTTAGTGTAAGTGGTAGGTTCAGACCTTGATGTCTTGTTTATCTGCCGAGAGATTTGTTATTTTTGGTGTCAATGACATGCAATCTTAGACAAACATTTAGTTTTTTAATAAGCGACTTAAATCTCTTACTTCACTGACTCCTAATCATTTATAATGCCAGTAATTACAGGCCTTCATTGTTATCCCAAATACCTGAGTATTACCTTAATGATGCCAATTATATATGACTGTATGGATTAAGCCTTGAAAAAGGAACAAAACCAGACGTTTAATTTATAGGCTGTTGTACTACTATAAACATTTTTTGGCATGTGTTAACCACATTGTTATTGCTGCCACATTAAAAGGTTTCTGAGAGGTGTACACACTGGTTTGGGCCTGTGATCAAATTTTGACTACAAATTGTATAAACCCAATGCCCACCCAAAGTGGTTTATCAAAAGGTATTGTTGGAAAGCAGTTTTACAGCGATCCAGGTCGAGACCCTAAAGTGAGCCAGCCAGAGGCGATGGTGAGAGAGAAAATGCACTAGCTTTTCTTGGAGGGGCTTATGGATGAATTTTAGAATACAATTATCTACCTATTAATGACTATAAACATGACCATAAAATACAAAAGATGTTGCTTGGTATTTAGTAAATAATAAGGTTTGATAAGGTGCAAAAGTATATCATTAGAATAAAAGATATAATAGGTAGTACCAAGTAAAGATTTAAATTATTTTTTTTTTTTACATACGTTTAACAAACACCTTTCTCCAAAACGACTTACATGATTGTTACAGTCTGAGCAATTGTGATTTAAGGGTCTTGCTCAAGGGTCTAACAGTGGCAACCTGTCAGTGGTAAGATTTGACCCAGCAACCTTCTTCTTTACAAGTCCAGCATCTTAACCGCTCGTTGTTACAAAGTGGACACAGCCCACTTTAATGCATTGGCTTACGATACTTGACTTGCCTACTTGAATGTCTTGGAACTCATGACAATTTAGTGTCTCCAATGAACCTGACTGTATGTTTTTGAAACTGTGGGGAGGACACCAGCGCCCCATTGACTGCCCCACCTGGAGATGAATATGCAGTCACGGAGGCTGAGGGTACTTTTTTGTAACTCGTTCTAGATAGGAAACATCCTGCATGGATTCATGTTCCTCATTTGTTCATCCTTTTTACAGACTGAAATCATTTCACTGTGGATTTATTGCTCTGTGGAATTCGCTGGTGTATTTAGAGTTTATTTAAATCAAGTTTTATTGTTTAAAGCTTAAGTTATAGCAAAGTTAACATGCAAGAGTTGTCAGCCAGTTCCCAACTCCTGTGTCAAGGTCTTTTGATATTTGGAGAACTCTCAGCACTGTTTAGGGAAAGGTCTAGCTTTTATTGATCTGACCTGAGGATTCAGCCATGTTAACAGAGCTTGTATTTTGGGGTATGCTCGACATTTTAACCTTTCCAATACATTCAGCATGGGAATAAAACTCTCTGAATTATGCACAGCAGTGCCTAAGGCCATGTCTAGACCAATGCTGATATTTTGGCCTTCCATCTAAATATAATCTAGACTGGAGATCATGTTTTGTTGAAGGGTAAAACGCACTGAGTTTGCACATGAGATTGTATGTCCAATTGTTTTTTAATGCTAAACACTATGAACAACAAGCCAAGGACACATCAAGGAAAGTGTGATGAGGATTACATACCCACACTATTTGGATACACCAGAATAAACTACCAAATGTTATAAATTATTTTTAAAAATGACCATTTTTTTTGGATTATTGTGTAATGAGTGACTACCGTTTTCCTTATGAATGTAATCAAAGTGTTAAACAAAATTAAAATGTAAGTAATCGAAAAACAGAATGTCCAAAATTATTTAAAGAAAGACAGCAGATAAACATACATGGAACTATAAAAGAAAACTATTACTAATAAATAATTAAACAGAACGAGAATAACCTAGCATAACATAACAGGTTCCAAAGTTCCAAAGCATGGTGTCCAAATAAAATAAAATAGTATAATAGACGCTAGATTGTTGAACCCAATACAAACACATGAGCAGTCATTCATTTTTCAAATTTCCCCATTTTTTTTCTTTTAGTGGCTAAAACTTCCTCAGGTCATCTATTAAAAGGATAAAATCTCCCTACAGTTGGTCAAAAAATAAACATAAAAGCCGGGAGTGCCTGGACTGGCAGCTCAGTTTCAGTTCATCTAATGAGTCAAGCTTTAGCTGGCAACTGAGTTGGAGTCCTAGCATTGCCATGGAGCCATTTCTGAGCCCTTGAATAAGGCCCTTAACTTTTTCAGCACCATTGAACCGATGACCCTGTGCTCTTTTCCGAACTTCCGAATGAGCTGGAGCATGTGGAGAAATAATTCCGTTACACTGTATATGTGTATATAACAGATTCAGGGCATTCCATTTTAATAATGTGGTGGTCATTCTCTTTGCTGATCTACAACAAACTCATCAAACAATATCTTAACAGGTGTGAAGTTAATTCCGTCCAATATATTTTAATACGTAAGTAATGAGTGTGACTGTTTCCTGAATTCAATAAAGTAGTTATTGGTATATGGGTGTTTTACTTCTTTTCAGTGCACCTACGGGCTCATTAAGTTATGCATTTTGTGCATTACACATCAAATATGATAGCATAGCATTGCCATCTGCTGAGCTGGCACAGTCAATTTGCATTGTCAAACAGTTTAGATGACACATGGCAGCGTCCAGTTGATAAGCCCTGAGATCATGCAGGCAGTGTGCCAGAAGAACATGGGCTGGCATTGGTGCCAGGACAAATATAGCAACACGAAACCAATTGTTTTTACAAAATGAGAAACGTTTATCAAGGGATGTCTTCGATTTCTGTCAGACTAGAAAGATTTTGGGCAGATCGCATTCGGCACTGAGCAGGCCGGTGTCATTTGAGCTGAACAAATAATAGCTTTGCTTTTTGACTAACAATGTCCGTGTCTAATAATCATGACTCATAATGTCTGTGCCTCATGCGTAGGTGAGAGCAGCATCTTCTGTGTTTAAGTGTTGTTGTCTGTACATCATCTGTCTGCCAGCAGACAATGTTACACCACTCATTTCTTAGTGGAAACCTTTGCATTTCATTTCTACACCATCTGTGCAGCCAACATCCTGCAGGTGTTTTTATTTTTCTGATATTTTAAACATTTACCTCTAAAACATTTGTAAATATTACGGATATCGTCATTTCTTTTCTCACACAACTAAGCAGTAATAATACGTGTTAATGCACCATAATTAAAGGTACTAGCTAAATAACTTGGTGTGAAACAAATATAATAAAATGAATAAATCCAGAACCTAAAACATCGAACTACATACAGAACATTTCACTCTATAATTGGTTTCACTTACATTTAGTTGTTTTTCGTGAATGGTTGTTGCATATTAGTTATAAATCTGTAACATTTGTTAATGATCATACCGAGATGTGCTTGTTGTGACAGTTGTTCTGATAAACAACACACTGTTGAATTGTATCTTGGTGTGTTATTTGCTTTAACGCAAACACTGGCCAATGGCTTATGTACTTATTTGCATGGACATAGAATAGCGTTATGTCACATTGCGGTCAAAGGAAGGAATTCGTTACGGTGATAAAATGTGACTTCCTATCTTCGAAAATGAAAATGAGTATGACTTCGGAATATGGAATCATGCCTAAGCTGGTAAATAAGACATCCAATTTTCTTTCCCTTGTTTTGGAACAATGTGTTCTTTTGGAGATAGAAGGTTAATGAAGTGATGAATTGTTTCCCCCTAGACCGAGGGCAGGAAATTACTGGTTATTTTAATCTCATAAATTTGTTTTACAAAACTTTGATTGCATTTGCACTTCCTTGGCCACTGATGTAATTGGTGTGACCAGGGATTACAACAACGCTCGTCCCAGAGCGCTCCCAGTACTGGTTCAAATGACTGGTGTCTAATAAACAACAGGAAAGCTTTATCACATTAAAATCGTTTTGCCAAGTGATTCGATCAATATGTTTGATGCATAGTGAAAACATTTTAGGAACCTTGGCGTACCTCCAAGACAATGCCAACCTATTACCTCTTGAAATCTCAATTTCCGAGTTACAGATTGGTAAGCAATAGGGTTCAGTCATTAACTGTCAACTTGCCATCGTGGGAAATACAAGAAGAAATGAGTTTTGACGTCAGAATGTAAGAAGTTTTGCATAATAATGAAAAACGATCCCCGCTCGGCACCAAATAAAGGGCAGGCCACATTATTATCAACAGGCTGTGGAAATCATCACATCATGACGGACTGAATCATTGTAAATTGGTGGTCGATAAGCTTTTAAAAACATAAAATAAAAATCAATCATTTAATCAGATTCTCTGACAGACCAGTCTTCTGTAAGAGCATGCATTAGTCATTTATCAGGCCATGTAAGAGTAAGATGTCACTGTGAACAACGTAATCATCATTCAACCTGCCACCACAGTATGATCGGTATGGCATCAGCATTGCAATTGTTTTCTCACTCTGCTTTGATTTCCTACCAACTTCTGCATTATAATAGGAATATTTACAGCTTTGAGATCTGTATGTGTGTGTTTAATGTCCCTGCATTATTTTAGCACACTGTTTAAAGTGTATTTTTTTCTCTGCCTATTGTGTTGGGTAGTACTGGACCCACCCATGACGCTGACCAATTGACCTAACAAAGGAGGCTGGTGAATTCAAAACCCTTACTATTTATTTAAGCTTGGGAAAGACGTCTTTATCTAAAGTCTCACAATTCACAATTGAAACAGAGCATTTTTTTGAACAATCAAGGGTTAAGGGCTTTGCTCAGCAGGTCCCAGTAATTGGGTTTAGCCTTCTGCTCACTAATAAGTCACTACCCAGGTGATCCTATAGGACAATGTATGTTTTTCAGTAAACATGGCTGCATGTTTTGGACACTGTGCTGCCCATTATTTAATTTTTTAAGTAAATGTAAATGTTTTTATGTTCTCTGACAAATATGAAAAACATGGCGCTAGAAAACGCCACCATACATCACTGTACTGAGCAAAACTGTTTATTCAGGCTTTAACTCATGTCATCATGGTTAATATTTCCTTTCACTCTATATGTGCAGTCTCACTGATAACAGAGTACATAAAAGATAGACTGTGAGAAGCAAGGCTTGGCTAAGTAAACATGCTTGTTATCTGTTGGATTTTTGATGTTGACTATCAGGTCAGAAGGTCAACGTGGGATTCAGCAGCTACAGGAAACTCCTGATGAAGATCCTACAACTCCTACCATATTCAAAGAGTAAACGTTGATAAAACATTTTTGTAGTTAGGGAATCATTATTATTTTTATTATTAAGCTGATAGAGAAATTGCATGGAGCATGTGTGGATTCCCGGCTTTCACGTTGCGAAGGCCATAATTACTCACCTAACTGCCTGCTGCTCAGAAGAGGTGTGGAATTAATATTCTAAATGTTTGTCGAGTTCTTACACACATGGATGAGCGGCACGGTAGTCTTTACTTCTGCTGTTAAAAGCTGACCTTGGGGTGCTAGAGCGATCCATCATGTGTGCACCCAGTGAAGTCACTATGCCATTTACATCTCCATAAAAACCTTTTGCAGGTATTCGCATAGCATCTAAAATCATGTTTTAGGGTAAAAACACTCAAACCCATCGAGAGGAATTGCTTGAGTGTGGTATAATGGTAAGAAGGTGAACAAGTTTGGATTCAAATTAGTGGCCAGGGCTGTTTTTTCTTAAACAACTTTTGTGTCTCACAGGCTTTCTCAAGGAAATTAGTAATAGGAACGAGAGTACTTCATTCTTTTTGCAATAAATGTCTTTCTCAACGGACTGTGGTAGCTCATGAATGATGCGATGCTATCAAACCCGGCCCTGTTTTCTACACAGTTTTGTGGTGAACCGAACACAAGCACTTTATTCTGCTTTTTTACAGCTTACAATTAAAGCTTACTACTAAGGTTGAGGCGAGATGGGAAATGAATACATCTAATTTGGTTTTGTGTTTTCAGCAGTCATTAAGCGGTCTTTATATTAGTATATAAAGAGAAAGGGTCTAAAGATCTGCCATTTTATGTACATTCAAGAAATATAACTTTAGGTTTTGATGTAAAATTTAAAAATGGAAAGTTTTATGTCACCTGTGGACAAATACCAATACTATTTAATCTGAACACATTAGATGTGAAGTAGCGTAGCTCGTTAACATTACATTTACCTCAACCCTCAACTTTTAATTGATTGCAGATAGAAGGAATTTAAGTGGCTAGCAGTGTTGCCTCACAGCAACTTTACCACAATGACACTGTATTCCTTTTATTGTTAATCATCGAGCTCATATGCACCTTGAAGTACTTCAATGCAAAAAGGGCGATTTTCTGAGAGTCCTGTTGTGTTTGTGTTTAACTTTTTTAGTAATGAGCGAGAAAGCTGATCAATATTGAATAAATAATAAAGTTGAACAATTAATGTTTTAAAATGTTGAACGAAACATTATAAAACAGTAAATCATCTACTGCCATATGCAGAATATTTGGAGTATTAGTACTGTTTTGGATTGGTGATTGAAGAATTCTTGTAAATGTGCATGGATGAAACGTGGATGAATGAAATGTGCATGTAATGAATAACTTCTGTTTTTGTCCTAACAAACAAACATTTCATTTATTAATAAATAATCATGTCAGTGGTCATTTAGTTTCTGCTTTTTATGGTGTGCCATATATTTGTAATGTAACGAAGATGGGTACTGCAGGCAGGCAGGCCAGCCAGTAATACATATATATCTATATTCGGTAGGTTTCTTGGAGAATTTTTTTCTCTCCAGATATGTCCTACACAAACTGGGATATCTTTTCATGATAGTATGTATTGTAGATGGTGGCAGTATTTTGTGCGGTATGGTGAACTACAAACAGACATCTCATTTAAGCTGATTCATTTAGTCACTACTGTTACTGAATTTATCTCCTTGATTTGGTAAATTTTTGACTCTGTTGTTGTACACCTTGATGCCAAAATTAATATTTTGTCAAGCATGTGATCCGTAAAATTCCACCGCACGACTTCCAGTACTTAAGTTCACAGCGGTCGCAGTTGGAGGCCGATGACTTCGGTAATGATAGCTCGCCCTGCAGAAGTCAGCCCCCTTTATCCCCCCTTTGCTCAGCAGTGCTGTATGAAAATCAGGCTGATGATGTGGTATGGCACTAGGTCGGAGTGTGTGGTTGTTTGCCTCTCAGACAGCTGTGGTGGGCACCAGGTTGAGCTGCAGCAGGTGGCTGATTTGTGACCGCCGCGCCAGGTCTAATGACATGAACTGAACCCCATGACATCACAGGACCAATTGGATTCTGCATGGGACCACATTTTCATTTCTTCATCCGCATTTAAATGAGTTGCCAGCCTGAGGGAACCAGTTCATGTATAGGAGATGGAAAATTAGAACGCTCATATCTTTTTGTTAAAGCAGTCACACGCTCCTTTTTATATTTTTGTGATAAATAAAACTGACAAATGCTTTTCAAATGGCCCATTCTTTTACAATAATATGTCTCCAAGAATTTCATTTTTAAATAAAACAAGTGATAATAGAGTATGGTCGGTAAAAATTTCTTGCATTTACTTAGACTTTTTTTGTCTTTTTGACATTTTTCTTGGTAATAAACTTCTTTCTACATTTCACATTTAAAAGAAACATGGTGTAGCTATTCCATCATATACGTCTCAGTCTTTTTATATATGCGTCTATTTCCTGGGTTCTTCTCCATTGTTCATGCTATTGGGCTCAGGTCAGGACTACAGACAGACCAGTCCAGTACCTGCACTCTCTTCTTCCTCAAACGTGTCTCTGTGTTGTGGCCAGCTTCATGATCACAGAAGTGTAAATGACCTTTGCCAAGAGGGCTGATGCAACTTAATACTATGTCAGACCGTATACTTGTTAAAGGAAGAGATATATATATATATATATATATATATATATATATATATATATTTCTTCTTTTGAAATACTAATTTGTCTGACCAGTACAACTTTCCACATTTGATTCAAATGATGCTTTATAGCCCAAAGAACTTGATGCTGCACACTTACGCGTGTAACTCTATAGTGCTTCACAAATGTTTGTTGAAGTAACCTCTCGCCCATGTGCTTATATCAGCCATTGATGAATGAATTCTTGGTGTAGTGTTTTCTGGGGGATCACAGTTCCTTAATTTGGGTTTTGCACCTTTTTTTTTTTACCCCTTATTGACTGGCATACAAATCTTTTCCTTCCTCTTTTAAAAGTAATTAAGCAGAAAATGCATGAGAAAAAATGTTTGAAATACTTTGACACTAGCTTGGATATCCTCTGGTAAATTCTTACTGTAGATTTGGTTTGCTGCTGACGTAACTGTATGTTGCTAGCGCATGTCTAGCTTGTCGAAAATGTTTTATTTTACAACCTGTGCTAGCTGTGTTGTAAAAAATCAATCAATTACAGCCTAATTGTAGTCAAGCATATTACAGTGTAGTGAGGTAAAAATCGATTCTCATTTCCATGGAGTTGAATACCATAGTTTTCCATTCTCAAATCATCATGAATAAATTATACCCTTCTTAAATTCATTTGGTACATATCCTGTGTTCTTTGTGATTAGGCACATAGAGGTCTGATGTAGCCTAAGCCTACGTAAAATTACAATCAGTGATTCCAGCTATATATTAACACTTATTGACAGAACCATAATGATCAACTTAATCATGCCTGTTAGAAGAAGTAAATGCATTTTCTCGAACAGATAGCAGATGCTTGCTCCTCATTATGCATCAATACCTGTATAATGCAAGTCATTTCAATGTTATTTGTTAGAATTGTCATTAGATTTGTCATTACATGTGTGCAAGCTAAACGGAAATATTTTGCCAAGTAAACCTTCTTCATCTGAGAGTAACTTCACTAATATTGACATTACAAGCTTTAACAGAACTTCATCTATTCATTTTACATATTAGTAAAATAGAGTAGTAAGAGCTTTAGGCACTAGGGTTGTAACGTTGCACCACAAAATAGATAAACATCGCTGGAAATTCATTTCAGATGAATTCGATTTGAATGAAAGTAGGCTTTCAGTGAATGTTTTGTAGTCAAATAAAACAAGAGCTAAAAACAAGTTTTTTTTTCTAATGTCAATAACTGTGTCGCCTTACAGCAAGAAGGTCCAGGCTTTGATTTCCAGCTGGAGCAGTTTGGGGGCTTTCTGTGCAGTTTATGTGTTCTCTCTTGGCCTGGGTGATAGCCAGAATACAGCAGCATATTTATCCATAATGGTGTCTTTGTCAGTTAATCATTAACATTTTTTATTTGAAGAGAGTCGTTTGTATTTACAGCTAAGGTACATAGCACACTTACGTACTGGTGCTGACTAGAAGTAAACAACGTATTTCTATCATAGGCGTGATTGGTCCCTTGGTATTGTATTATAGAGCATGGGCTTTTTGAACGGTAATCTGCATGAGAACTGTTTTTCGCTGTGAAGTATAATTTTAAGCAATTTTAGGCAAATCACACAGTATGTGCACTTCGTATAAGAATGGCATGCTGTTCTGAATGCATTCTGCATGGCTTTCTGTTGAATATTATCAGCCAGGTTAGATATAGAGTTGCACTTTGTCATTTTAGTGAGTTTGTCTTTTTGTGTTTCCAATCAAATCTTAACTGTATCACCTTTCCCTTCATTCACTATGTCGGTGCAATAAAAGCAACGATTGAAACTAGAACACGGAATGGACAAAAACATCTAATAGGCTGTGCTTGAGGACAAAAGACAAGAAATGGATCTGACATCAAACAGATGGAAAATTAGTTACCAATCATAGTTACCAATCTTTAATTGTGGCGTGCTAATTAAAAACGGTTATCTTTTCTAATTTAGGGATGACCTGAAGCATGTTTTCCCTTTTTTGATACAGATAATGATCTCAAATTCCTGCTGCCCAATACTAACTGTAATTGGTTGGGATGCACCTTGCTAATGAGAGAGAATAGTATTCACTCACCTGCAAGAGAAGACAGAATAAAACTGTGGCTGAGTAGGAAAAAATAATAAATGGGCCTAATTCGGAAAGTTAAATAGAGACGAATATATACAAAGTATCAAAAGGATACAGAATATAAAGTTTTATGGAAAATATGAGATTGATGAAGAAAACAGAGACGATGTTCAATTTAAATAATAAGCTGTGTCAGTTTGAGTGATCCATGCAATTGAGTGACATTATTGAATTTTTAACAACGATGCAATGTGTAATGTGTAATTGAAACATACTATGGCTCTTCTTATTATTTATGGGCTTAACTTAAACTGATTTGGAATAGTTTTTATTCCAAATGCCACTTTGGAATAAAGACAATCGTAGTTCTCTTGGCTTGGAACGAGGTTTTACAATACACAGGATTATGCATTCTAGTAGTTTTGCACTGTGCGAGGAAACACAAATAGGCATGTAGAGATCATCCAAACTCCACAAAAAAAGGACTTGGATGACCCCACCTGGAGTTTGAACCGGGAACCAGTTAGCAACTGAGCAACTGTTCCACCCGTCATGCTGCTATTGATACTGGCGGAAGAAATTGTAATACTGCTTGCGGCTCAGCTGTGTTGGCAGAATGTTTCCAAAAGGGACCCTGTACAGTGGACCCCTGCCTGCTTGCGGTTCAGCATTCTCGGATTCACCTATTGGCAGTTTGTTCTGAAGAACATATGGACTCATTATTCAAGGAAACCTTACATCTGTTGTACTTTTCTGAAATACATATCTTGCCGTAATTGGCGTCTTAAAATGCTTTTTAAATATCTCAAAAACTCAAATGCTATATACGTGCCTATTTTGTACTATTACAATAGGTACTTTTTTTGGGGGGGGGGGGGTGCAAGTATTTGCAGATGTGCACTATTTGCGTTGATTTTGGTCCCTAACTTTACTGTATTTCTCAAATTTACATATAAACAATACAATGAACTTCTAAGCTTGTTTGGAAGCTGGGGTCAGGGTGTTGTATCAACCGTAATACAGTGCCCTCAGTGCAGACAGTCCCAACAGTGGTTTCATAACACAGCCTGGGTTGACATTTCCGGTTTATAGACCAATGCCACACTAGACTTCCACTGTCCCTTTATTTGGATGTTTCTAAAATGTAACATTGTCTCAAGAACCAGTTTTTCATGTGTGCTGTACACGATAGGTGTGACATTCTTACAGTAAATTTGACGAATTACAGAATTTTGTGTAGCACAGAAAAGTTATTCTAATAGCACTGTTGAGCTAAAGCTATTAGTATTGCGGGAAAGAGCCTGTCTTCTTATCACTTACGCCTCCAGCTCCTCACTCGGTGCTGACAACACATTGGCCATGGAGCCCCGGCGTTCCTCAATTAAACCCTGACGTAAGGGCTGCCTGTCAGTGATAAAACTCCTCCATCCTCTATCACAATCGGAAACGGTTTCCATTTTCATGATAGAAGAAAAATAAATCAATTCACTTACTTCAGACGGCACACTGTTTTAAGAGTTGTACTTTATTGGATGTTTCTTTCTAATTACACTCTTTATAATGCCTCATCAGGATTTGGTACTCAAGGCAGATTTTTTTATCCAGTACACTGTATACAGTCTAAGCAATCGAGGGTACTAGTGATTACTATTATAGTACCTTAACCACATGTCTTTAACTGGCCTACAAGTCAACCTTCACATGCAAAACATTTCAATAATCATGAAATTTACTGATGCAGGATGTAGACAAAGAATGCCAGCAAACCATGGCACACTTCAAAGTGAAGAAACACCTTGTTGCCTTAAGACGCATTGCTCCTGACAACAATTCTGCCATTAAGGCTGCATAATAAGGGGAAATGGCTTTTCCTTTGGCCTCATCATTCTAGCCTTACTCACACAGCCAGGGGATTCTCAGAGCTCCAGCTCCAGTTCACTTTCTCCTCTTTCTGCCCAGTCCATGCCTTTCATCCACTTATTTGTCATTAATTACATTACTTAGCCATAATCGGTTTGTCCATGCTGTTTAATGGAGCTTGTAATTTTAGGTGAACTCTATCCGTTTACCCTAATACAGATGTGAAGCAAACATTTTAGCTCTGTTGTATTATTGCCTTTGCTGTACTTTAGGCTGTTATTCAATTCAGTGTTGTTTTTGTTTTCTATCTGTACGATTGCACCTAACCTGTCTATCCAGTTCTTTTACTCCAGTATTTCCGCCTATACTTTATTTATTAAATTACTTCATTACTTCATTGGCATCTCAGGCTTACAATTAAGTAATGTTATTAACAGAATAAAATTCCAATAAATAAATAAAATTCATCTATGTATTTTTTATTACATGTTGTACAATTGCTTGGTCTTATTACACTGTAGTATAGCTACAGACTAAACACAAACCTATCTAGTGGCACTTATGGTCCTTGAGTATCTCCAATTCAACTTGCCTCAAACTTGTCTTTGGATTGTGTGAGGAAACAAATGGAAACTGTGAGCACCTGAATACTCAACTCAGACCCCAGAATTCTCCATCTTGGATTTTCTTGCTATAAGGTGCTATTTTCTTGCTATTTTCTTTCACTACGAGGTGACTGTACTTCCCACCAAATTTCAGTATTGCCATATTTGAACATTGCTAATTTAAACCATTACATTGGTGGTTATCAATCTCTAGGTTGCCAATATACTATAGGAATTCTATATTTCTATACTTTCTGTAGTATGTATGTATTTACCCGTTTCAGTCATTTCTGACTCTTGGGTTACTCTGTAGACCACTACTAATCCCCAGAGTTACTCAGCAATTATATTTTTATAGAGTAGGTTGCCAGGTTTTTTTTCCAACCTCGTATCACTACAGGGATCTTCTGTGTGAGACTACCGGACAATTTTACACATTTCCGATCAACCTAGTACATGTTTTTGACATGACTGTGGGAAAAAACCAGAGCGCCCGGAGGAAACCCATGCTGACATGGGGAGAACATGCAAACTCCGCTCAGAAAGCCCCCAGCCAACCCGAAAGCCAGGGATCCAACCCGACTTCTTGCTGTGAGGCGACAATGCTAACCACTCAGCCACAGTGCCGCCTTCTGTAGTATATATAAGTTAATACATGTTCTGATAGAAATGTGTAAAGAATACCCAGGATGTCTCATAATTGCTTAAGTCATAGGAGAGAGACCAGGCTTTGTTACTGTGGCTGCTTAGTCAAGTCGATAGGCAGAACTGAGACCTGAGCAGTCCTAATTCATTTGTTCATTGTCTGGGTCACTGAATGCTAGCTTCACTGGGAATTAGGTAGAAAACAGGCTTGGACAGGTCACCAGTCTATATATCATCTTACCTTCTTGCTGTGAGGTTGGCCAATATTATGATGAATAAATCTGCAGATTATGTCTTTTGTTTTTTTTCCTCATAACGATGTGATATTACCCTTTAAGCCTCAGTGGTGCTGTTTTGTATGTTTTTTTGTTATTTTTGCTGAGCATTGTTGCTTTGCTGTTCTGGTTGTCTGGTGAAGTGGCCATTAAAGATTTCTATTCAAGGAAATTGCCATGATTTGGCTAACCCTATTCTGTCAGCTTTGTGTAATGACTCCAGCACTGAAAATATCATTACTGATAAATACAGTCATAAATAATGAGAACGAGGCAGTAGCTTATTTCGTACAAAGCTGACCCGATAGTCTGAGCAGTTATTGTAGTCCCTGAACGTTACTTGTATCTGGCTGTCATAGTTTTGCTGATGTTGGTGAAACCTGTGTGCTGGAACCTGGAAGAGCTATTTGATGTAAAGGAGAGACGAGAAAATTCTACCAGGTGACATGTCTGATAACCTATAAATAATGTGACTTTGAGGGTTAGCTGGTAGGCTCAAAATGAGGCGACAAACCGAGAGAGATGGCCACGATGTAGCTGCTGTTCCTAATAAGACAGAGATGCTCAAATGCTGTGGGAATTCACCACATTCGTCTCAGTCTGCAGTCACTTTCCAGTCGCCCAGCTGTGACTCTCATGGGAAACCAGGCGTTAATCAAATATATATAGCTTCTGTAAGAAGGATATAAACTAAATTTCAGAAGACACATGGTATCATTTCCTTTTTCTGGGTGCTGTTTTAAATTTAGCTTTGAAAAAGCTGATGTAATTTAATTTAGAGAAGCTGGTCACCACGGCAGCAGTAGGATGAAGTTTTTACACTGACGAGTTTAGACGAACAGTAAGCATGGTAAGCGTTAAATGTTTGTTCTTTAAGTCTGTTGTGTGGTTTTAGTCCGTGAACATAATGCGTGTTTGGTGAATAATACAATTACATGACTGAAATAGCAACAACGCATTACTGAAAGAATTTGCTGTGTGTTAGGTGTGTGTGGGTTTGTGGGTGGGTTTGTTTCACTAAAACACATTGTGTACATGCGCTGAAACTCCGACTGACTGGAGAATCTCATAGACTCCAGGTTGTAGAGTTTATATTGCACAAAAACTGTTTTATGGATTAACAAATTGCTTTTTTTATGGCTTACTAACTCTAGGTCTTTTCATTTTTAGCTAATAGAAAAAGGCACAGGCACAGGAGCGTGGCATTTGGGGTACTTAGCTTGATACACAAAGATTCAGAAGTAGCCTGATTGCTCTAATTATCTCCGATTTCTTAGTCATGGGATTGTGCTCATTAGTGAAAGCAGGTTGCATCATGTGGCAGATAGCCATGGCAAGTTCTGCAGCCGATAAGACCCTTTGTGGAAGAAAAGAAAACAAATATAGCTGATATGTTAAACAAGTCTAATATTGTGGGCAAAAGCCCTCTTGTGATGTTTTTTTTAAACAGAGCCATGAGGGATTGCAATTTAACACAGTAAGTTCTGTGGGCCTGTATTGTATTATCTGGTCACAGTACGTTGAAGGCTGGAGCTGAAGAACAGGGTGAGGAGAAACTGACCTCTATTCCATTACACACATTTGGGATGAATTTAAATTAGAGATGATGATTAATTTATAACTGACGGAGAAGTCCACTTAATTCAATCTAACAGTGAATTGGTTTAGAGATTTGAAATTGTGCCTTGAAATGTAATACAGAGGAAGAGCTGGTTTGAGAACTGGGCCTGTGAGCAAGGCACCAAACACCCAGCTGGTCAGTGTGTGTTCACTAGTGTCAAAGTTTTCTAAAAAAGATACATTTTTTATTGACATTGGTTGTATCTCCAAACCAAGGATAGTTCAGCCAATTAACCTCTTAGCCAATTACATATTTTTTGACTGTGGATGGAAACTGGAGTTCTTGGAGGAAACCCACACATACACAGGGAGAACATGGGAGAAAAGACTTGGATTTCCTCACCTGGGGACTCAGGACCTTCTTGCTCTTAGGTGACAGCGCTAGCTACTGAGCCACTGTGCCCACCAGATAATAAATAGTCAGTAAATTATTGTTTTATAACCAATAAATGATAATAAAATACAACAATACGACAGACAGGATTCATTCTGTTGAAGTCCTTTTAAGATAATGCTTCACGGAAATCTACAGTGGAATCTTGACTTTATATTATAAAGTATTTTAATTATTTTTATTGATCTTGAAAAGTCAAATTGTGTTTTCTCAAAAAAAGAAAAGAACATATATTACTGTAGTAAGCTGTAATATAAAACTAAACACACTGTTACTTTAGTGTGAATATATAAGACATATATTTAAAATTCACATTTATATTTTGAGATAAAATTTGACAAAAAACACTGAAAAAATGACTAGTGAGCTGCCTTGCTGTCTTATTTCGTACAAAGTTGACTAATAGTACAAAACGTTCATGTTTTACTTTGTATACACTTTTATGCTAATAAAACAATTATAACATATTTACGCAGTTCTTGGCAGTAAACATTTGTGTGATCATTTGGTTTGTAACCTTAAGAACTGTTCGTACGTTCCGTTGAAGTAAATACTTTGTAGTAAATAGTAAAATGTTAGAATAGGTAAACTATGAGCTGCATTAGTTACGATTTATTTTGTTATTTATTATTGTATCAGTTGTGGGTAGACATATTTTGACACATTTAGTGTGGAACTGGAAGTTTTTCTGGCCAACAAAGAGCACTGGTTTCACTCTTATTGATGAATATTGGGATGAACCGGAAATCTTTAAAAAAAATATGGTTGTTGTACCTGCAAACGTTGGGACACAAACAGATCAGGCTCAATTGTCTACATACTTTTGACCATATAGTTTATTCATTGTGGTAATCACAACTGTGATGGGTTTTGTAAATACCCACCTGCAAGTCAAGTGCCAAGAACGACAGGCTACACCATATGTGGATTTATTATTAGCTTTACTTGTCTCCAGGTTTTGGCTCTTGATAATTTCTTTAAAATCCTGTCATGAATGAAGCTGTTCCAAGGACATGCTAGATGTTATAAACAACCAACTGTGAATTTCACACTGAGATGGTTATTGGTTGCTGTGTATATCCAGTAGAGATACGATTCAAGCACAGCACTTATTAAAATTACAGTTTATCAACAAAGGATTTGAATAATAAAATAAACTAAATGTATTGCCTGACTATGCTGCAATGCTAAAGGCACAGAGATATCAAAAATGACAAACCGTTATACAAAGTCTGCTTTCTAGTCACAAAGTTCAGTGCCCCAAAGCCCAAGTGTTTACAGAAACGTGTACCTAGAGATTAATTTATCAACTACAGTCACTCTTGTAATTTTTGGGGCTCAGAAAGCCTGCAGTGACGTTACAACACTTTAGATTCTACTGCAGTGACATTGGTTTTTTTGTCCCATGGGCACCAAGTCTAAAAGTGGAATGTAATTGAAAGGATGTCTACAACCTTGCCTTGGGCCAGCTCAAGTACACTATGTTAAAGCCGGCATGCCTTTTGAGCGGTGTAATTAATCTGCTGCTGCAGAAAGCTGTTTATTACATTCCTCTCTCATTTTATAATAAAAGCAGATGTGCTACTTGAAAAAAAAATTACCAGTGCGTCTGTCATTTTTTTAAATATTAAATGTGTTACCACCGGCCATCGCTTTGCTGTAAAAGAAGTGTTAGAGATCAATACTGTTTGAAATAACATTATGACAAAAGGCATATTTTCTAGCGCCTGCCAGTGTACTTGAACCTGTTTGTGACCCTGCCTTTGAAACCACAGCTAATTATGAGATAAAGAGCAACAAAGTAAACAAAGATATTGAGAAAAATGTCAATCATGTGATTTGACTTTATTGCACTCTATTGCAGTAAATGACACTGAGGTTTAAGGATGTTATTTTTAACATTTAATTGCTAACATGATTTTATTCACTTTACATTTTCGTTTGTAATGGAAGAAACATTGTAAACATTTGATTTTCTTTTGTATTACCTTATTTGTAAAAAAAAACCTGTAATGATTTGGGTGTTATTGAGTTTAGGAACTTTTTTCTATCACAAAAATGGATATGAACCTTAACATCAACTCGAACCTGCTACATTTACATCAGTTCAACAAGAGGTCGAAAACTTTTAGCTTTAGCCAGGAAGCTTTGAGTTTATGTGAGGAGCTCCTTTGTTTATTTCAGTGTAATCTGGATGTTTTGTAACCAGCACTTCATAAGCACCAGAATTTTTCTATAAGTGTGTCATAAATCACTCGAAATGTCACTTTTATTTGGTCTGTGACACAAGGTCAGGAAATTTTTGGCTCAAAGATGATCAGTGTTGAAAATATGTTTGTTTTTAAATTGATTTTTTGCCAAAAGTATTTTTTCAGAGCTCATGATTTGCCAAATATTTGATATGTATATATACTCAGTCAGTATTAAAGAGAGTTAGTAATAGATCAGTATTAAAGACATAAAGGCAAACATTACAGAAAATGTTCTTTAAGTTGTGTAAAATGCTTTTATGTATAAAACAGAAAATTTACACATTTAATAAAAAAATCACTTTACTTTCTTTTTCACTGCTGGAAGATCAGTGATTGCAGTCGAGTTGGGAGTTTTGCTGCACTAGTCTCCTATAAGCAACACATTGCCTTTAACAGGACCACTTTACGCCCATGCTGCTCTATTTGCCAATCAGGGTCTTCACATAGGATTTGAAGACCTGCACCCACATAGGCCAGATTTCCTGCTTTGTATATACTGGCACACATGAGCGCTAGATGGCGGCCAGCCGCCCGGTGGCAACGTTTAGTTCAGAATTTCATCTTTGTTGAGGTAGTGGAAAATCCTGCTGCCAGAAACATATTATTTTAAGAAGCTTTTACTCTTAGGCAAATATTAAAACAGTCTAATATTTAAAGTAAGGGTTTCAATTTTCCTCGCCATATTTATGATATGAATGGTTTGCACATCATTATTCTTCCTTCATGAGAATTTTAATAATTACAATTATGCAAGATTGTATCAGAGCTGTTTCCATTAGCCATCCGGGTGTCTACACAGACATCAATTACTACGTCCCCGGTACGGATTAGCTCCGTTTCCAGGGTATTTCTGACTAAGGATATTACGTATTTGGTTTTTTATTGGAACTATGCCTTAACGGAACAACTTAGGCTTGGATAAACCACATTTTTAAAAATTATCTTCCATGAATGAAAATATACAGATTAATATAAACACAAGACAATTCCCGATGATTACTAAGCAGCATCAATGCTGCAAGGCTGCATGCCCATGAAATTGTTTAACAGTGTTTATTAGATTATGCTGTTCAAGACCGGTTTATTGGTAATTTTGTTTTAAATGAATTCGTTTATGAATTAAACCATTTTATAAAACAAAACATGCTTTCGAGGGCGTGCATTATTGTGAATATATCACAGGAAAGAGGTATTATGACCTAACAACACCTCTTTCCTGTGATATATTCCCAGTAATGCACTCTCAAGTGCCTTGTATGCTTTAATAACATGATGAATTTTGTTTACGTTCATGCTTTTCATCTGGAAAACACTTTCCCATCAAATGGCTTTTGCTTTTCATCTATTTATGTTCTGACATGGCTGTTTGCATTCACAATGAATTTCTCTTTATTGTTGTTTAACTTAAAGGAGACATATTACTTATTTACAATTTACAATAGGTCTATGGGCTGGACAAAATATGTTCATGGAGTTCTTTGCACAAAATCTCTAAGCTATTTATGTTGAGTAGAGGAGCCACCAGGTGATGGGTGGTTCCAGAGAGGTTTCATGCAAATTCCCTATTGTGACATCACATAGCAGAAAGCCAAATATCTAATATCCAGTATCTCCTGAAATCTGTTTTTTTTACTAATTAACAATAAATGGGTGGATGTATTTTTTTCACACTAGGTGTATTTATAGGAGCAGTAGAGACCCAAAGGGAAATACAGAAGCACACAAAAGTGTTTTTTGTCTATTATGTCTCTTTTAAATATAATTCTGTACTGAAGTATTTTCAACTTTGCTGTGCAGGATTTTTTAACGTTTTTTACAGAACTTGTGATGAGCTCCAGGTTTAGTCAGCTTAACACAGACTGTGGTGGCATACAGGTTGTGTTTTATATCTGCAGCCTCTGCAGTCAGTTTAATTCCCAGGATTTGCTATGCTTTTTGAATTTCTGTTCCTTGTTCAGGTGGGATGAATGCAAACCTGCTGAGCAAGGGAGAGACTGCATGCCAATCGATATTATGATTTAACCGACACAGATTATTCTTACAAGTACGATGTTTGGCAGGGAATGTGGGAATTTGAAAAGCCGTATTCCAAAAGTCCAATAGTTCGTTTATTCTGCTTATTTAAACACTTAGCAGACAGCTTGCTTTCCAATTGGTTGGCTGCAGACCTTAGAACTGTTTATATTCCTGGGCATTCTGACTTAATCCGCTTTGTCTGAGGGTCATTAGGCACCACAGGGGGGTTCCCGAGTCCGTCCATGCTAGCCTGCTGTGCAGCTATTGTCCTCCAGAGCGTCCAGGCTCTTGATGAGCGCACTGCAGATGTTTGGCTTTTTCATCCCCGCCAGCACTCTAGCGGGGAGCTTGTCTGCTTATTTTCTCATTAGAATGTTCGTGTTCTAGGGCTTGACCTATTATGCACGGCGTATGTTGTGGCAGAGAGTTGTTTACAGAGCTCTCGAAAATGAAACGTACTCTGCAATCGGTGATGAGCCTGACCTGAGAAACATAACCTCGAAATCCCCGTCAGATGTGAAGCCAGATACATGCAGTTCTCTTTAATACATTTCGTTACTGATGCCATCAATTACAAAGACTGATTGTCAGACACTTAATATTATTTGAGTGCTAATTATATTTGTGCATTCGTTGGGATTGTAACAGAAATGTCCAGTGGGCCCACTGCAGATGCTGAGCAGCTGTGGGGAAGACATTAAAATAAAAATGGAGTCCCTCTGTGAATGTTTGTTACCAGATTCTACTCAAGCATGCTTTAACTGGGATCTCTAACAACAGGACGCCCTATTTCTAATCCATATTTCACTATTACTAATCCCTATCTCAGGATGCCCTATTACACTAAGAACTTTGTCCAAAATTAGGATAGATTAAGCTGTATGGTATGTTGACCTGCTGAATTAAGATAACCACCGATGGGGTTTTTATTTTTCTGGACACTATATCATCAGATTAAAACATCCATACTAACTAGAGAATTCTGCTAGTTATCTCACAGCAGTGGATTATAGCATTCATGTTTTCAGTAAAACAATATCTTTCAGTTATAACTTTTCAAATGTTTTTAGTAAACAAGATCTAAAATAGGGGATGTCAGGTTTTTGTTATTAATACAAGTATATTTCCTTTCTTTAATCAAACATTGCAGAATAGACATCACAAAAATTAATTTGTATGATCGTTATGCATGAAGTGTGTTTAAAAAGCAAGAGAGATACTTTGCCGTCTTGATGCCTACATAAGAAACTATCTAATTATCAAAGGATTATCATGACATTGCCTTATAAGACGGATCATTCACTTTTCAAACTAATAGGATGAGATGACACAAACACGTCCGATAACGTCTTCCTCCATGCAACTAAATAGTCTTGTATAATAATTATAATAATTTTGTTTGTTTATTAGGTTTTTAACATCATTGTTTTACACTTTTGGCTACATTTATGAGAGCAAATGGTTACCTATTATGTCAGTACACAAGTTTATATAAAACACATACACAGACAACTTTCTAATTGACCTAGCTGCATGTTTATGTAGTGTTGGAGGAAACCAGAGCAACCAAAATAAACTAGGAGGGGCACAATCCAGCTCCCCACCTGGGGATCGAACTCAGGGCATTTGCTGTGATGCGACAGTAGCACCCGAGGAGTGTAACTCAGTAATGAGTTTGAACTTGAGATTAAGAATGCCCCTTTGACTTATATGATAGAAATTCCCAGCTCAGGTGGTGTTTTGATTAATGGATTTTAATTCAGAGAAGTTATGTTTTAAGTTATGGTTTGGGCTGAATGCCATTTTAACAAACGAATGCATGCTGGGGGCAAGCTGGTATCACAGCTGGTATTGTGGGTAAATTTTAGATTTGGGTTTGACTTTTGGCTTTGATCATAGCCTGTAAGGACAAGCCTAACGTATAGGGCAGCACCACAATGCACTGACTATGGTAGTGCCCAGCCAGTGGCAACATTGTGTTCGGAACCTTGTTAATGCCTGCAACAGACATCAAAAAAGTTGGGGCAACAAATGCAACATGTTTAGCAGTTCCTTTACGTTTTATGTTTATTGGCATCATCTTACTAAAATATTCATATATGTTGTCTTGAAGGCAGCATGTGTCTCTCTAAAATCTCAATAAATTCTTCTACATCAACACCGGTGCACTCATCCATCTCCATTTTAGATGCTGACATCTGCACCTTTTACTTATTAAAGTGTAGATGATGCTTCTCATTTTTAGCACAGACTAACTTAATGTAATGTTTGTTCAGCATTTTTTGGAGGTGGCTAAGTGGGCAGCACTATCACCGCAGAACAACTTGGGTTCTTAAATTCGCCCCGTATCTGTGTGGGTTTACCTTTCACAGTCCAAAAAACATGCAGTTTCTGATGATTTGTATTGTCCAAGACTGTGTCTTTGTGTACCGATACAACTGGTGTATTGATTAACCATTTCCCATCATAAATGCAAACAAGGTATGACATGATGTTAACATCTTCAATAGACAAATATAAACTGTTTTTGGACCAATTGCTATGAGCTTGGGCCTTAACATGCATACAAACGCTCTGTTTTCTCATTGCATCGAATTTAGAATACTTTATTGTTCATTGTGTTTTTCGATGTGTTATTTCTTCACATATAACCCAATCTGTGCAGTGAAACACACATTTCCACACATTACTAGACACACTTGGAGGCAGAAGTGAGCACACAAACGGTGGGAATAGTTGGCGATTCGGTGCCTTGCTCAAGGGTTCTTCAGTCATGACCTGTTGACTCTTGGAATCGAACAGACAACCTTTCAATCAAAAGCCTAGTTTTCAAACCACCAGGCCATGGCTGTCCAGTACATTTAAATATAATATTATTGGTTAGCAGTTTTTAGTAGCAAAGACGCGCACACACACACACACACACACACACACACACACACACACACACACACACACACACACACACACACACACAC
>JAOUQU010017697.1:0-18215 GCA_028566735.1 Ammoglanis amapaensis | reverse complement strand
TCACGTGTTCAATAATGAAGATCAGAATCCAGAGCAAGTCGTCCAACTTCTAGATCAGATCGATAAGATGGTGACTGGAAACGGAGGAGAACATTACACCACAGAGATGCTCCAGGAGGCCGAGAGAGCGATCGAGGAGGAGAAACAGAGAATCCTGAAAGAGAATGAAGAGCGAAGACAGAAAGAGATCGACGAGCTGAGAAAACAGTTAGAAGGAGAAGCTCTGGAGAAAGCCCGAAAAGAAATGGAGGAGAGACATCAAAGAGAGGCAAGAGAACGAGCTGAGAGAAGCCCATCATTATTCCAAAAAATCGGCAGAGTTATTTCATCCATTTTTAGAGCTTTTTTTAGTTAGTTATCACTTAGCATTTTTAGATGTTGGTCTGTATATGAAACATTTACCAATATAGTCATTCTAATTTAAAGATGTTTTTATTTCACTTATTATTTCTAATTCCAGTGGTCATAATCTCACTAATACAGCTGGTTGATCGATCATCACCTGGATCCTGGAAACGTGGGTTAGTTTCTTATTTCCAGTTCATATCTGTGGATGAATAAACAGACATTGAGACTTTGGAAGCTGTTGTTTGTTTCTTATCTTAATAGGAGCAGAAATAATCACTTGAGTCATTGGTTACATGAAGTTTAAGTCAAGTCAACTTTATTTCTATAGCGCTTTTTCCAATAGATATTGTTTACTTGTGAATATGTATTTTATGTCATGTTTACATCTCACATTTTAATAAAGATTTACATTTATTATTAAGTATCAGAAACCGAGAGTGTTAAATCAAATCTAGGATGTGGGTTTAAATGAAAAGGGTTCTGTTTAGTACTGTAGTATATAATACTGTATTTTAGTACCGTTTAATAATGTCGTTTAGTATTTTACTTTGGTACTGTAGTTAATTTCTGTAGTTTAGTACATAATTATAGTATTGTAGTTTAGTACTGTAATTTTGATTCATTTCTTCTGATCTTTTTTTTCTTTTGATGAATTTTCAGTGCATCACTGAAAATCATTTCTCATTTTTTCCCATTCACAGAACCTCATGTGTGTGTTTCTTGGTTTGTTGTTAACCTTGATTATTTTTGTAGGTTTTAAATAAATGTGTATCCTTAAAAACATTTGAAAGCTGTGTTTTTGTGTTTTAAATTTTTTATCTTTTTGAAATTCCTTTGAAAGATCGGACTATTGAACTGGGTGGCTCAGTGGTAAGTACTTTTACCTCATAGCAAAAAGGTCCCAGGTTTGATTACCAAGTACCAAGATTCAGTATCTATAGTGTTACCAGCACTTAAACCTGATTAGGGTCACAGTGGAACACACACTAAGGGAATACACTAAACACCGGAACAGGTTGCAAGGTACAACAACAAACGCACACATAAACATTTTCCAGTATATCTAACTAACAATACTGTACGTCTTTAGGCAGCCGAAGTACCCACAGGGGACCCTCTCAAATACAGGAAGAACATGCAAACTCTACCCAGAAAGCCCCAAATTGCCTTACATGGGAATCAAACCTATTACCGATGAGGCGATGGTGTTAACCATTACGCCACTAAGTTCTGATCCATGTCAGTGATCAAAAATAAATAAATAAATGGATAAATAAACTTACTTGTTGATGGGAGCTTCCTCATAACGCTTACATTTTTACGTTTACTGAATATTTAAGCTTTAATCCTTGGTAGCACTAAAGCTTTTTTTTTTATTCCTGTCTTATGCATCAAATGTTTTTGTCCTGTTAAATAAAGAGAATGGAATCTTAAATAGAAATAAAAGATTAAAAGGGATAAAAATTAAAAGATTATTTTAATGCATTAGCATTTCTTCTGTTGACATTAGTTCCCTTATAAAGACTGTAAGATGGGAAAACCCAGAGATTTCATAGTTGTGCCTGGGGTGTTTTAAACCGTCAGAAAATTTCCTTTGTGCTGGTTCACAGAATTACTTTATCGCTTCATAAACACCACCAGTGTTAATGACTTTTACATTCAGTAATAACAGTGTTTGTAAATACTTCATCACCACTGTGCTTTTATACTATTTTATTCATCCCAATCCGTGCACTGAAACACATTTACACATACTAGTGAATGCACACTAGGGGGCATCAGTGAGCATACCTGTTCGGAGTGGTGGGCAGCCCTAGTCACGGTGCTCAGGGGAGCAGTTAAGGAGTTCGGTGCCTCGCTTCAGTCGTGACGAACCAGCAACCTTCCAATAACAAGCTGGGTTATGGAATGTCTCCACTTTCCCTCTTTACTTTACTCAATATCTGAATGTGTAAGACTAGGAATTACTCTCGATTCATAAACCTGATAGTGTCAAGAATCATTTTTAATATGTCTGTGATTAAACAAAATCTTTTAACTTGACTGTTTTATTCTTTTACTTTCATACGTAGTTCCTCGATTCACTTTTTAAAGTTTTTGTCACATTTTCTCGATGTTATCAGCAAAATATGTAAATGTTACATGAACTTGATTTTAAAAAGTAATATTGGTCTGAAAGGTTTATTTAAGTGTAAATTTATATAATTGTTCTTTTTTCTTTTGTAAACTAAAGATTAAGAAAACTGGGCAGAATGACATTTAAGGGACGTTCTGTGTTTTAAGCAAACATTTCTACACTCAACATTTATACATTCAGAGGAAATCGGCTAACAACAACATTCCTAAAATCTTAAATGAGCTTTAGATAATGTTCTTTAAACATTTTCATAACTTTAAGAAAACTAAAAACGTTCTGAGAACGTAAAGAAAACTGGGCAAAATAACATTCCTACAATCAAAATTAAACATATTAGGAATGTTCAGTTTTGCATGCAGCTTTGTTAATTCAATCCTTTTTATTTACTACCTGAACACAACATGTGTTCCCTTTGCCCTCATTCTATAGAGGGTTTAACCATTATTGAAATGCACATAAAGCCGTTCCCTTTAGCCATCATCTATAGTTTTTACTGATAATAGATTGTAGCTGAGCCTGTTTGGTTAGTTTTTATCAAATGAACACACTTTATTGTGCTATTATTGTGTGTCAGGTTACACATTATTTAAAGAACTTGAGGAACACTAGTTGCACATGACTGTATGTAAATCATCTTTAAGAGAAGGAAATGAAAGTAAAACTATTTGGGAGGAGCAGGAGTTTCAGATTAAGTCAGAACTAAGCGAGGCTCTGGAATCAACACTGCAGTACAATGGCAGGTCAGAACTTTTACTTTTATATGAAGATATAATGTAATATTGAACCTTGGAGTATAAGTGCAATAAGATAATACAATGATGTAGTGTAGAAATGAGCAAGATTGTGCAGGTACAATGGAACCGTCTGTGATGATGTCACAGCTACAGTTGAATAAATGAATAATTTATTCAAAATTTAAACAAAAATAGTCTGAATCCAAGAGAGTTCGAGAGGTTTTATTGTCATTTCAACTACATACAAGTACATATTAAAATTAAACAGCCGTTCCTCCTCCAGGATCACGGTGCAACACCGAACACAAAGTGCAAAACAATACAATAAACATGACAGGTACACATTACAATAACTACAAAGTAAAACCTGAAATAAATACAAAAAATATATTTCCACTCTAAACATAAAAAAAGACAGTTTAGCAAGTAATTAAGAGACAGACTAGAGACGAGTGTTATTACATGATGCTGAGTAAACAATGTGTGAGGTAGAACATTAGCAGCAGAGATATAAAGAGTGTAAATTGTTTGTGAATTAAATAAGAGATTTCTATGATTGTTTTGCAGTTCCGCATAATGTGAGAAACTACATAATACACTACATCCACTCGGTGTTCTCTTTTAACCGTTGTCTTGTTCTACTAGTCGTGGCACTTGGCATTTGGTTTCAGGTATGCTCAGATCTCACAACTGAAGTAATAAAACACACTTTCTTAACCAACACAGCATTTCAATGGGTGGAAGGCACACAGAAACACCCTGGTCCAGTGGACACACACACACAAACACACCTATTAATATATGTATTTTTTTTAATCAATCTCTTTTCCATTAGATTATCAAGGACCAAGGAGCCTCTAACTCTCATGCAGGTAAACATTTATTTTAAAAAATACAAATGGGTGAATTGCAGAAATGACAGAAATCACTAAAGCTGTTTTTTTATTTCAACTTTTAAAAATCGTTAAATGACATTCTTATTAATGCATATAAGTGCTTCAGCAGTAATGGACTATTTTTGTTAATTTTTTTTTTTTTAAACTTTTTTAAAAAAGAACCATAATTATTTCACATTTATTCTGAGATGTGAGGTAATGGGCTAGAAACCACAAGGTCAAAGGTTCAAGTTCATCTACCATTAAGTGGCCTTTGATTGAACCCTTGAGCGAAGGTTCAAATAATGGTGTCCTGTTGTAATTGTAAGCTTTGGGTAAAGGTGTCTGCAAGATGGTGAAAATATAGATAATTTAGAGCTAAATCTTATTCATTTATTGTTTGCAGGTCGTGAGGAGCTTCGGATTCTGCTGATTGGAAAGACCGGTGTGGGCAAAAGCGCAACAGGAAACACAATCCTGAGAAAACGAGCTTTCGAATCCGACAGCTCGTTCTCATCAGTGACTGCTCAGTGTGAAAAAGCATCAGGAGATGTAAACGGTAGAAAAGTTTCTGTTATTGACTCTCCAGGTCTGTTTGATACTGAGTTAAGTGTAAATGAAGTGGTGAATCGTATCAAACACTGTGTTCCGTTCTCTGCTCCCGGTCCTCACGTCTTTCTGGTGGTAATTCAGATCGGTAGATTTACACAAGAAGAAGAAAAAACTGTTCAGTTATTTCAGGAGATTTTTGGTAAAGACTCTTCCCGTTACACCATGGCTCTGTTCACTCACGGAGACAAACTGAAAGGTAAAAATATTCAAGATTTTATCCCCGACAACACCAAACTCTCCAATTTCATTAAGAAATGTGGAGGCCGATATCACGTGTTCAATAATGAAGATCAGAATCCAGAGCAAGTCATTCTTCAAGAGAATGAAGAGCGAAGACAGAAAGAGATCGACGAGCTGAAAAACAAGTTAAATGGAGAAGCATTTGAGAAAACCATAAAGAAAATAATGGAGAAATATGAGAGAGAAGCAAGAGAAGAAGCTGAGCGAAACCCCTCATTAGTCCAAAAAATAGGCAGTTTTATTTCATCAGCTTATAGAAAGGTAGCCCGATTGTTTAATGGTTAGTACTGTTGCCTCCCAGCAAGAAGTCCCAGGTTTGATTCCCAAGTAGCCCCAAGGTTTTCTGTTCTCAATGTTTGCGTATGTGTACTGTGGGTATAATGGTTTTCACCAACAGTCCAAAAACATGCCGGTAAGGCAAACTGAAGACATGAAATTGTCGATAACTGTGTTTGATGTGACTTGTATAATGTCATGAATGTGACCTTTAAGACGTAAATAAATAAACAATAAACAAGTCATTTATAGAACTGTTTTTGTTATTGTTACAATATCAGTAGAGTTTTATATATTTGTTTGTTGCCGTAGGCGTCACTTACAGAATCAGTTCAAATATACCAACATCTTTCTAAAAGGAAAAATAATCACGTTTGTCATTGTTTTTAAAAGTGCACTAAGACATTTATTACTGACCAGAGTCACAAAAAATTTGCATTTTAAAAGCAAAGTGGCCACATGAAAAGTCTTATTGTTATAATATTATTGTTTATTGAAGTTTCCAGCTGAAGTGAGGAATGTTTACGATTAATGCCTGTCTAATAGCAACATTACACACACACACACACACACACACACACACACACACGCACACACACGCACACACACACACACTTCTACATCTACATTACATCTATACATTACATCTATCTCCCCCTCATATTCATATACACACAAAATTTCTTGTCATGTTTGGCGCTGAAATTATGTGTTAATGACTTATCACAAATCAGACATAAAGACTTGTTTCAACGAAAAAAGTAAACACCCCCACCCCCTCGAGAAATGTCCTGTTGTCATATTTGCGTTTGGTTTTGCATTTAGTCATTTTAATGAATGAATAAACAACTTGTACAATTTGTGGTGCAGGTTGTTTTCCCCCTTTTAGCCCAAGATAATTGTGTAACAGATTTTTAGGTGAGTGTTTGTAGGGAAAAAAAAATTATTAGGGAGTGTTGGAATCTGAACAAATAACCCTATGTGATCCCCGATGAATCTTAGTTTATTGATATTGATTAGGCAAAACAAGAAGGAAATTCAATAGATTTTATTACCAGTCGATGTGAGAAAAAGCTGCAGTCAAACTGGTATACCATGGTTAGAGGAACTTCCGCTCTGCCAATCGATGTGAGAAGATTATTCGTCATTTTGGTATACCAGGGTTGGAGAAGCTGCAGATCTCCCGAAGCATCTGCTCAGAGCCGCGCCTAAGAAATCTCCAACCTCGAGCAATGGGCCTCGACCCCCTTTATACGTTTTTCAGATCTTTGTCCTAAAACCAGTCTAAACCGGTTCTTAGGGTGCTGCCTAGGCAGTTAAAGGTCAAGGGTCTCTGGCCAGTTATCCTGATAAGGAGTTGTTTTTAGCTGAGCCCTGAGGAATGTTGATTCACTCATTGTTAGTCTCTGATTCAGCATTATGTTCCTGATTAATAGCTGAATATTCCCAACACAGCCCAGATGTTCAGTCCAGAATTAAGTTCCTATAGAAAGTGTGTTTATAGTTTTCTTATAAAGTCAAAAGTGTGTGTGTGCTGATAAGTCATCATGAGTTTAGGAAGTTTCCCACTTAGTCCACAAACACAGAACCCACAGTGACCCTAAAATGATGTAACAGTGGAGATCTAGACAGTCAATCCTGTACATATGAAGTCCAGTCTAATGTTTCTATTTTATTGTTTTACTGTTGTTATTATTATTGTTATTATTATTACCATGTGGAAATCTAGTTAAATCTTTTTTTTCTAACTTTGTTAAATAAAACTGCTATGGAGTATATTTAAAACAATGTGCTTACTAGTGATGGAAAGGTTCGTCTTTACTACACTGCATACACACCTAACATGGAGAAAGAATCAAGAGAATTAATTTGTTCTGAATGTAATCCAACGTCATTTAATAATATAATATAAAAATAATAACCACATGCTAATCAAAAATAGTTTCAGAAATACTTTAGTGCGACTAGAATTAAACTTACTGTTAGCTGCGTATTTCACCTGAAGAAGCTATGTTCACATTTGACACCGAGAAATACGGTCTTTCACAAAGGATGCTGGGAAGGAAACCCAATTTAGAGCAGTGCAGAATTTATTAGGGAATGAGAACCGGTACTTGTCCGTTATATTTAACTAGCTGTTTGTGTCGAGTGCGTTAAAATGCGTGTGTTACAAATGAAGCCTTTAATATGAACGACTTATTAAAAGTAGTGTAATTAAATAAAGGTAAGTTTGGCTAATTGTGTTATTCTACGTATTACGTTACACATCTGACTTATTTGACAGCTACTTCGCTGGTTAGCCATATTGCTAACGAAAGCTGCAAGCTTGCAAGCTAACACAACGACAGCCGTAATAACGTCATTATTAGTTCTCGTTTCTTAAATATAGTAAAATAATCGAAGTCGTTGGTCTGTGTGTTTATTTTTATTTTAGTAGTTTATACTGATACGTAAAAGCTTCCCGTAGGTTTCTCCACCCGTTTTGTATTGCGTTATCTTTTAATCCTACCCGTTTCCGAGCTGTCGTGAAACCTGCGCTCTGATTGGCTAATATCTGTGTCAATGCCCGAACTAGCCAATTATTTGAGCGAGAAAGGGTCTTTCTGGCCAATCATAGCGCAGGGGCAGGTCCGATTTTTTAAAGGTGGGTTTCAGAAGCCAAAGGGATCCTAGAAAGTAGAATTAAAATAATAATAATTAATATTTTCATAATGACAATTATTTATTTAAACAATCAACAAAACCTCTTCATCATCCATCCGATATCTAGTTACTAACCCTTAATCCTATTTAGAATCACGGTGGGACACACATACACGAAACACCTGAACAGGTCGCCAGTCGGTTGCAGGGGACAGACACAACAAAGAGGACCATTTCAGTATTTCCCATGAACCTGTCTGTGGACTGTTTGGACTCACTGTATTCATGGTGTTTGTGAACAGGGATCAAATTTCATGGAGATCAGTTTACTCTTTCTCATCTCTCTCTCTGTGTGTGTGTGTGTGTGTGTGTGTGTGTGTGTGTGTGTGTGTGTGTGTGTGTGTGTAGGGCAGTGTATAGACAATATCTTAAGAGTTAAGTGTTAAGATTGGTGTATCAATGGAAAGGTTGCATGTTTAAATTCCTGACATGCAGCACATCTTTATATGATTACCAGAAGAGAACACATTTACTTGTTATTACATGTTTATAGATTCACATTATGATGAAATTATTTTTTTGCATAAGAAACCATTGGAAGTTTGGCTTCAGAATGCAGGATCAGCCATCGTACGGCGCCCCCTAGAGCAGACAGGGTTAAGGGTCTTGCTTAGATAACAGATAACAATAGTTCTCGTCCCATCATTTAATCCAAGCACATATTCTGTTTGTAGGTGTATGTTGTCTCTAAGTGGCGCTAGAGGGTCATGGAACCTGGCGTCGTCCGTCTGTACTCTTCCTCCCCTCCTCCACTCGATGAGGGTGGAGAGGAGGAGGAGGATGACGACTTCGGCGACTTCGGCGTCTACTGCTGCGGCGTGTCGTCCAGCTTCAGTTTGGAAACTTCCAGCACATCCGGACAGTCCAACGAGTCTGAAACGTCAGAACGGCACGAAACACCAGCGGGACGATCGATGGCGAAGGATCATTCAGTTCTTAAGAGCAAAGAGACACAAGTGGATGATTCTAAAGCATTCCATGAGACTTACGCTTGTGGAGAACAGATTACCCATGGTGCCTTTGAGGCATCGCCAGGCCTCACTGGTGATATCAAGGAGTCAAAAGATTCTACACCAGGGCCTGTGGTCAGGATTTCCGACGAGGTTTCTGACCATCATATAGAGAATCCAGCTTCCATTTGTGACGAACCGAGCTTTGATGTTCCTGAGAGGCTCACAGTGGCTCCTGGAACAACCATGGAAGAACATTTAAAGGAGATCAAAAGCATCCCAACAATAGCCAGAGTAAATCAAGACGAGGCTGGTGAGGTCTTCAAGGAGGTGAACCCCAACTCTGTTGACTCCACGGGGCGTCAGGAGGAATCGAACCCTGCTGAGATCAATCCAAGTCTCTCAATGGACGAAGACTTCAAGGAGGCCGCAGACGCCTCCACGGTAGAGCCTGACGATGTTGATTCTCCAGATGATTTTGTTGACGTCTCAGATTCCACTCGAGATGGATTCACTGATTTGGTCACTGCGCTGACGTGCTGCTCCACCGACGACGACTTCGCTGAGTCGGACTTCCTGAAGGATCTAATAGATAATGATGAAGATGCAGAGCTGAGACACGACCTGGACGAATTGTTTTCAGAACTTCCTCCCAGCGAAAGTTTTGCAGATTTCAGTTCGGCACCGTTCGGAGGCCTGGCAGGACTGGATCAGGAATCTTGGTCAGCGTTTGACCAGCAGGAGGAACTCGGGAGCCAGAAGGAGACGTGGACGGCGTTTAGTGAGGAGAAGCAAAGCGTCTCTGCTACAGAAGATTCTCATGAGGATCTTGTGTTGGTAGGTTGGTTGTGTCACGTGTCACGCTTGTTATTAAATCATGTACAAGTTAAGTGTCAGGATTTATCGTTTAGATTCGTTTATACACGGCGATATAACGTCTTATTAACCAAATATTGTTATTAACGTCTTATTAACCAGATATTAATCATAAACTTGATAAATGAAGTACAGAACCATGTCACCAAAGTGTTTGTTTGTTTATCTTTCCTTATTTATTGTTGTTTATTATTCTCTTTAAGGAGGACTGGAACATTAGACTGCAGCGTTTTCTCCACAACGTTTTCCCGTTAGAAGTCACACTGGAGGATCGTGAAGTTCTCACCCTCAGGACGCTGCTGGAGCTCAGTGGTCACGACAAACTCAGGTCTCGTGTCTTTTTTGTAACTATTTCTGGATATTTATTTGACTCCAGGCCGCCCGAGTCCCATCCTGGGCCTTTTAAACCACCAGTTCATCACCAGATGAATCGTCACCGTGTCTCGATGTTCTCAGCGTTGGGGTGACGGCGTTGTCGACGGCAGAATGAGCCATGTTGTTTTATCCTGTATAGGTTCGGGGAGTCCGTGACTCTGTGGCGTCACCTGCTGGACATCCACGGCGCCCACGGTCTGAAGGTGCAGTGGGTGGGATCACGCGGCAACAGGATTTTACTGGACTGCCTGGGAATCCACAATATAGTGAGTAAGACTAACACAGCAGGACACCAGCGCAGTAACAACATCAACATCTGCTTGTGTTCTGCAGCTGTTTACAGGTCACAACAAGAAGCCAGTGATCGTACCCGCGTTCGCCGCCGGTCTGGTGAGTCCAGCACTGAGTCCAGCAGTGGATCTGTTCACGTCCACGGATACAAACGTTCTGTGTGTGTGTGTGTGTGTGTGTGTGTGTGTGTGTGTGTGTGTGTGTACCAGGGTATGCTCGAACCTACCAAAGATCCCGTGAAACCCTTTCCAGTGTTTTCTTCATCCTCACCCAGCCGAGGAAGATCTACACTATGCACACAGGTACACAAGAATATTAAAATTACACTCTTATTTATTTTTCACCGAGAACCATCGATATGAATATTTATCAAATATCAAATTTATTTATGACATGATTACATCGACGGGAAATTAGAATCAAGACTTAAGAACGTAAACAATTTAAGTAACTAATTAAAATACAAGAATTTAAGTAAAGAATTAAAGAAATAAACAAGTAACGAACTCCGAATGTAACTAAGTGACTAAGAATGTAAACAATTAAGAATGTAAACAATTAAGTATCTAAGTATACAAAACGTGAACACTTTTAAGTACAAGAATTAGTAAAGCTAAACCTGAAGCTAAAAATAAAATTAGAATATTGCTCTAAAAAGAAATGTATTATTATTATTCTTTTTTTAATTATTAAGTCTTGTTTTTATCTCTAAACGATGTTTTTCACATTTAATTCAGTAATTGTGTGTGTGTGTGTATCCAGCAGGTGGCGTCCCCGCTGGACTTCTACCAGGACGGTAGGTCTCAGCGCAGATCATCGTTCTCGCTCATGCCGGTCCGAAGCGTCCGTCATACTCGACAGAAATCTTACTCCTGACGCGGCTCTCCTGTTCCACTACTGTCCAGCCTTTCTGACCCTCTGACCTCTGACCCTCTGACCTGCCTTAATCCGAGGTGCTGTATTCCCGTGCCCGGTGAGTCCAGGACTCCAGGTGCCAGTGGGATTTCTGATCTCTAAACTCAGGCATCAGCCGTGCAAGCAACCAACCAACACGGCATGGTGACCCTGGTCCACACACACACACACACACACACACACACACGCTCTGCTGTATAAATGTAAACAAACCGAATAAAACTCTCGTCTGATCTGTATCCTCGTGTTCTGGTCTCTTTCTTCCTTTTCTTCTCTCGTTTCTTGTTCCACTTGTTGTTGTTTTTGTACGATTGTTTATTAAATTGTTTATTAAATACAATTAATTCAATATTAAATACGACGTGACCCCCAGCGTGAGTGTCCCCATGTGAACCCCCTCCACAGAGCTTCAGCGTGGCACATCTCTATAGTGTTCTAACTTCACAGCTAAATGACACAAACCACAAGGGGGAGCATTACGGCCATCAGAACAATGCAGTGCGCACGCTTGTAGATAAAGTCGTGGCTCCTTGTGCCTCGATGTTTAGTTTCTGAACCGACATGTAAAATCGTCTGTTGTTCAGTATTGACTAGATAAAAATCAACACCAACGATGTTTCTCGCCGTGTAAACACAAATACCTCAGAACCCTGAAAAACTTTGCGCCCTCTAGTGTTGTGGTGGTGAATTTACTTCGACACAGAACTATAAAAGGAATGTGACGATGAATCAGGGCAATAATATAAATCAGCCTTCAGGTGTTTGTTGGTCGTCCAGGTACACGTAGAGCTACCGACCTGGCCGGACATCGATACAAACACAGTCGTGGTTGAAGGTCGGACTGCGTCTCTTAAATGTTCTTAAAATAGGAAGATTGAATTTGTGGAATCATCTGAGTGGTTGTTGGAGGATTTTGGAAACATTAACCAGCCTGTCTTTTGTTTTCCCTTCGTAACAAGCTGAGGCAACTGAGAATATCGTCACTCACATGAACCTGGATTTCTTTGGACTGGTGGAGAACTGTGACTCAGACAGTGATACTGATACAGTCTTACCGGGTTGGTGAAGGTTCTTTTTTTACATCCCTGCACACACACACACACGTGTACACATGCTCTATAAGGCTCCTACTTTTGTCTGATGAATCAACGGATGCTTGTGTGTTTGTATGTGTATGTGTGTGGGTGTGTGTGTGTGTGTGTGTGGTATGACTGTTGGGCAATGCATACAAGACGTATCATGTGTGTATGTAGGAGTGGATCCGGAGCTGTACGGGCTGACCACAGCTGGAATGGATTGCGCCACAGCTGTTACCGGTACAGCCGACGCCCTCACCAAGCTGATGGAGAGTATCGAAAATAATAGCACTGCCACCAGGTGCACACACACACACACACACACACACCTCACAGACGGAGATTTGATGTTGCTCCACTATTATTGTTGCATTATGAAGTTTGAGATACAGCAGGTGCTTAAATGGGCCTATTGTGTGTGTGTGTGTGTGTGTGTGTGTGTGTGTGTGTGTGTGTGTGCGCGTGTGTGTGTGTGTGTGTGTGTGTGGTTACAGAAGGCCTGAGATAGATGAAAACACAAGTGAGGAGGCCATGCAGGTGCTCTCTGTCCTCCCCAATCTGTCCTTCATGAAAGCGAGAGTCCTGATGTTCCCCTGCACCCTGACACCAACTCTCAGTCACCTCTGAATCATTTTGTGCAGTGTGTATGTGTGTGTGTGTGTGGTGTAAATCTGTGGTGTTCATTTTTTTCTTTTTGTTCTGAAATCATACATGAGAACTAAGAAAAAGAAAAGAAAACACTAATGTAAGTGCTTGAAATGTATTCATTAAAGCATTTTTCTTCTGGGCCTCTGGGTGGCGCTGTGATCTATTTCACCCATCCAACACTGCTGTGTACAACCTAATGGTGACCCTGATGATATTTCATTTTATTCATGTTACTTTTTTATTGTGCTTAAGTTCTATCAAAAAGATCCACTTAATCATCTGTCACCACCCGAACCAGTGCATTACAGTGCCTGTCACAAGCCCAGATAAATAAGGAGTGCTGTGTCAGGAAAGATATCCGGATATGGATCAGATATAACCGTCTCTGTTCAATTTGATTTATTTTACCCGACAGTTTTGTCATTCTACATCAGAGGAAAGTTTCATGTGTTCCTCATCTGTATTGTGTTTTTATTGTGTTGTATATTTATTAATTCCTCTTCTGAAATGATGAAAACATTTTCCTAATCAATAAAAATAAATCAAATCAAAACTTTTGTGTGTATTTCATATAAAATAGTGACGATGGATGATTTATCATCTAATTCTGCACGTGTGCATGCTTTTGTAACATCGAACCTGCAGCCAAGTGTGAAACAAACAGGCCAGAACGTGTTTGGTTTAATCACTCGTTCTATATACCCACCCATCCATTATCTACTCTTACCACATAATCCTATGTTATCGTCATGGCGGCGGGGACACTGGCCTAATACACTAAACACCCAAACAGGTCGGCGGTCCCGTATGCAATGTTTAAGGAGAACATACAAACCCAAGACTTCTTGCCGTGAGGTGACAGTGTTAACCACTGAGCCACTTTACCACCCCTGAGACAAATACAACTAATTATAATAAATAAACAGTTTTAAAGATACTAATAAACAGAATTTGGATTTCAGGTGATTTGGGAACCTGAACCAATCAGATGAATTCGTTTGGAGAAGAGTCACAAAGTATTTACTTGTTTGTGTATTTATTTAACAGTTCTTGTATTTATTTAACAGTTCATGACGTTAGTAATTAGGAAAAATAGAATAAACATAATTCAGGCCATAATTAAGCTGCTTTGCAGGTAGAAAGTAATTTAATCAATCGGATCAGGTCAATTGATTCATCTGAGAGTCAATTAGTCTGATTCATGACTCGGTACCAAACTGTTCTGCTATTAAACATTAATAATAGTGGATTGTTTTATATTTGTACTCTATATATGGTACGTTACAGGGTCCAAATTCTAAAAACAAATGTTAAAAGTATATTTAGGGGCTTGTTGAGAGGGGACAGAAGTTAACGGAGTGTGTTTTAACGTTTAACTAGATGTGATCGTTGAGGACGAACTGTTGTGGCAGTGTGTTGTAAATTACGTAAAAGCCGGAATAATTAGCAGAAATTGGTGTAAACATACTTCAGGTTACATGTAAGTTTTAATTTAGGGAGCCGAATTAAATAAATCGTTTGAATTTTACAGAACCGATTCATCTGCGACTGGCTACTCTCGTAAGCTTTTGATTCATGACTCGGTTCTTGACTCGGTTCTTTACCGTGCCGCTGTGGCGTGTTAAACACGTAAATGTCAAATTAAATGTGCATCTTTTGGAGACCGGTGGCCACTGTAGTGGATTACGAGGTCCAAATCGTTAAATTAGATCAATTAAAACGAGTAAAAGTGAGTTTGAATGCTTGTAGTTTGGATCAGAAATGAACGATTCACTGCGCATCTGCAGAACCGATTCCAGCGCAGATTTACAGTCAGTATCCATGGCTGCTGATACGAGAGATGCTGAGGATCTTCACACCGACACCGACACCAACACACAGGTACATGATTTAATCTCTAATTCTTTATTATGTTCATGCAGTAAACATGGATCCTTACTGAATGGACGCTGTGATGATACACACTCACACATACATCAATTAACCTACATTTATTGCAGATTTAATAACATATAAAAGCAAATATTGACACCAGACTCCAAACCAGATTTGATAATGATATTTATATCCGTGCAGGCTGCAGAAAACCGTACTATGCGTCTGCAAGTGTGTTTCTCCTTTCGTAACATCGAGCCTGCAGCCGGGTTGTGGAACACCAAACAGGCCAAAACGTGTAGCATTTAATCACTATAGAGCAGGGGTCACCAACCTTTCTGAAACTGAGAGCTACTTTTTGGGTACCAACTAATGCGAATGGCGACCAGTTTGATACACACTTGTGACATCACACATTTATAACCTTTAATGACATGTTACTATTAATAATGAATGATATTCATCTATGTGAAGATGCTGAACATGTAGATGATTTCTCACAATCATTTTTAACAATCATTGAACAAGGTAGGAAACAAATAAATATCAATATGCAAAATATGCAGCTATTTTTAGAACAGGTTCACGGGCGACTCATGAGGTCCTTTCGGGCGACCTGGTGACCACGTTGGTGACCCCAGCTATAGATATATCCATCCAATATCTATTTGTTTCAGCATCGATCGTATGCTAGGGTCATGGTGGGACACACACTGGGCGAATAAACTAAAGGTGCCAGTCTGTTGCAGGATGCAGATATAAACACACACACACACACACACACACACACACACACACACACACAGACAGAGGACAATTTCAGTATCACCAATTAACCTGACTGCATGCCTTTTGGACTATGCGAGGAAAACTGATGCTCCTGGAGGAAACCCATGCAGACCCATGGGGAGAACATGCAAATTCCACATATAAAGTTAAAGCAAGGACTGCTTGCTGTGAGATGTTAAGCACTAAGCTACTGTTGAGTTTTCCAGGCACTTTTAGTCCTTCCTCAAACACAGACACAACAAGATTCCACTTTATTTAATAAAAGAACGAGTATTTAATTTGATTAAATGTATAATGATGGGGGCCCGAGCACAGCATGGAGGAGGAAACCCAGAGATCGGTGAGAATGTGGAAGTGTTTAGACTGGACCAGAAGAGAGAAGGTCGTGATCAGGCTCTTATCTGAACACCTGCAAGAAAGCAACACATGGTGTTGGTGTGATGATCCTCAGCATCTCTCGTATCAGCAGCCATGGATACTGACTGTACATGTGCGCTGGATTCACTTCTGCACATGCTCAGTTCACTTCTGATCCCAACTACAAGCATTCAAACTCACTTTTCACTTTTAATTCATCTAACTTAACGATTTGGACCTCTTAATGCACTACAGTGACCACCGGTCTCCAAAAGATGCACATTTACTTTGACATTTACGTGTTTAACACGCCACAGCAAGACGGTTTAGAACCGTAGTCATGAGGTTCTATTCAGTTCAAATCATTTCATTAATTTGGCCCTTAACGTTAAAGCACTTTACATTTTTATGTAGTTTATAGTATGTTTATAACATTGTTAAGTAGTTTACATAATGTACCTCATACTGTCACAACCTTGAGCACAAAAGTTCTTAAGATTTGGACCCTGTAATGTAGCATTTATTATATTGTAACATAGACGTATATAAGTCTAAGTCTAAAATACTAACATACAAGTCTAAAATAATGCACCATTATTGGTGATTAATGCACTATGGACTAGTGGAATAGTTTGTGACATGAGAGTCATGAATCCGATTATTTGACTCGCAAATGAATGCATTTATTAAAATGATTCTCAATAATACAAACCATCTTATATCTTATATGTGGTGTATATTTTGTTTAGGCGGTACGGTGGCTGAGTGGTTCACCCCGGGTCGGGCTGGGGAGTTTGCATGTTCTCCCCGTGTCAACGTGGGTTTCCTCCGGGTGCTCCGGTTTCCTCCCACAGTCAAACACAGTCCAAAAACATGCACTAGGTTGATCGGAAATGTGTAAAATTGTCCGGTAGTCTCACACACAAGGTCCCTGTAGTGATACAGGGTTGGAGAAAGACCTGGCAACCTACCCCGTAAAATTGTAATTGCTGAGTAACTCTGGGGATCAGTAGCGCCCCACAAAGGGACCCGAGAGTCGGAAACGGGTAAATACATATATAATTAGTTTACACTAATTTCTACCACAACTCTTGGTGCAAAAGTACGTAGTGCACAATCCAAACAAAACACATCTGATGCATCTGAGCTGCTTCTTCACATCAATCCTCTCACATTCGTTTTTTAAGTTTTAATTGTTAAACGTTGCACTGTGATTCAAGTTTAATTGAACAGTTTGGAACTTTGAATCAGAAAATTTGACCCGCAAATGAATCGATGAATTAAATGGATTTTCTACAATACTACGTATGCTGTATGTGGCCTTTTTGGTGTGGCCCTTGATGTTTAGAGCCATTTCTTGTGATTACTAAAGTCAGTGGAACGTGGTACGAGGGGCATCTGTGGTGAGAACGTGGAAGTGTTTAGACTGGACGATGAGAGGAGAGAAGGTCGTGATCAGGTTCTTATCTGAACACCTGCAAGGCATCATAATAGCGGCGCGCAGGCCGAGGTGGACGTAGACTAAATGTGAACATACCAATGCAAATATTCTCACAGTGGTCTAAATGATTATTATTTAGTGTAAGTCAGGTTCAGTATTTAAGATGTTTAACTGCACACAACATATAACATTCATCAATCTAATATCACGTCCAAAATGTAACATTATTCATCTTTTATTACACTTTTATTACACTTTTGTAAGCTTGCTGTGTGTGAACTGAAATATCATTTTATGATAAAGTTTTTATTTTTTTCTACTCGTGCATTCGTCTTGATTTCTGAAAATCCACCTACTGGCATACATGCTACAATTAGGTCTGGGTGATATGACCAAATATGCCTCTCTCAATATTCTGTTTAGCAGTGGTGCTTTCCAATCCATCCGTCTATTATTTAGTTTTACAATTGCTTATCCCATTAAGCGAATACACTAAACACCTAAACAGGTCAGTTGCACGGCACACACACACACACACACACACACACACACACACACACACACACACACGCATGCACGCACACACACACACACACACACACACACACACATTGTTATTGTTATTACTATTATTATTATTATTATTAATAATAATATATTATCGTTATACTTATTATTATAATAATTATTATACTTA
>JAOUQU010017591.1:0-18218 GCA_028566735.1 Ammoglanis amapaensis | reverse complement strand
ATATATACTTTGTAATTATAAAAATAATTAGCAATACAATGAGGAAAAAAGAATTTAGTCAGTTACTAATTGTGCAAGTTCTTTCATTTAAAAAGACAAGGGGCCTGTCATTCACATCATATGTAGATCTCAACTACAAAGACAGAGAATAATAAGAAAAAAAACAATTAAAAATGATAAAAGAAAATTACATTTCCCGATTTTTAAAGATCTTTTTTGCAGATAATGGTGGAAAATAAGTATTTAGTCAACAACAAACAAGCTAGATTTCTGGCTGTCACAGACCTGTAACTTCTTCTTTAAAAGGCTCCTCCGTCCACCACTCATTATCTGTATTAATGGCACCTGTTTGAACTTGAACAGTATAAAAAAAACACCTGCCCACAATCTCTAAAAATCGCACTCCAAATTCCACTAATGTGAAGACCAAAGAGCTGTCGAAGGCCACCAGAAACAAAATTGTAGACCTGCACCAGGCAGGGAAGACTGGATCTGCAATAGGCAAGCAGCTTGGTGTGAAACAATCTACTGTGGGAGCAAAAATCAGAAAATGAAAGGTCTACAAGACCACTGCTAATCTCTCTCATCCAGTGGCTCCACGCAAGATCTCAGCTCGTAAGGTGATTGATCAGAAGAATTGCAAGCAAAAATCCCAGAACCACATCTAGTAAAAGACTTGTAGAAAGCTGGGACCAATGTTACAAAGGCTACCGTAACACATTGCGCCACCAATGACTGAGATCTTGCAGTTTCAGACGTGTCCCACTGCTTAAGCAAGTACTTATCCAGGAGCATCTGAAGTTTGCTAGAGTGCATTTGGATGTTCTGGAAGAGTTTTGGGAGAATGTCATATAGTCAGATGAAACCAAAGTAGAATTGTTTGGTATAAACTCGTCATGTTTGGAGGAGAGTGAATGCTGAGTTGCATTAAAAGAACATTATACCAACAGTGAAGCATGGGGGGGGGCATCACTGCTCTAGAGGAGATCTGCATTGAGCAATGGGCCAACAGACCGGAAACGGTGTGTGTAAAACTTGTGAAGACTTACAGAAAACGTTTGACCTCCGTCGTTGCCAACAAAGGATATATAACAACAAAGTAGAGATGAACTTAATGAGCAAATACTTATTTTCCACCATTATTTGCAAATAAACACTCTAGCAACCAGTCAATATTACTTTCTATTTTTTCTCATTGTGTCTCTGATAATTAAGGTCTACCTATGGGGTCAATTACATGCCTCTCTCATCTTTCTAAGTGGAAGAACTTGCACAATTGGTGACTGACTAACCACCCCTCCCCCCCATACATGTTTAACTGTGTTAAATCCCTAAAATTTTTATCTAAAAACCAGCTGGTCCTATGCCAGTTGACTCTAGCTTGTTAACTAACTCTTGACGAGTATTGGGTTTTTTATTCCTGGATGACCAGCTGCTCTTGAGCAAAACTCTCAGCAGTGTCATGATGACACTGGACATACAAGAACACTTAATAAAAACAAATATATACAAAACTTATATAAAATAATAAAGTAAAATATACTGTAAGACGACCATAATAACAGTGAAAATCTCTCAATTCCAGCTAAAGATTTAGCTCAAGAGCAGCTGGTCATCCAGGAAAAAATACCCAATGCTGGTAACTTGTTAGTTAACAAGAAATAGCCAACTAGCATAGGGTGTGTATTAACCAGCTGATCTTTAGCTGAATTCCTGTTTGTGTGTCTCAACTATGCTTTGCTGTGCTCTACTTTGTATTAAGTAACAATTAAATAACAATTAAATTAGAATATGGTACTCTTACCTTTTTTCCACTGAGGTGGAACGGATTTTAAAGAAATTCTAAGCTTATGTTAAACGAGACGAAAACTAAAGTGCTTGTAGCTTTAACTGGGTTGTGAATTGGCTACACTATCACACGCACTTACTCCGGACTCCGGTAATCAGCCCTTGGGCTCCCTCATGTGGCCAAGTCTAATATTTTACTCGAAGAGTGAAAATAGTAAAACTTTGAAACCAAGCGTATTAATGCTCCTGTTGTATACGCTGTACCTTAAACCTAACTCCTACTTTGACTTTCAACCCTGCTAAAAATCCAGCTAAAATCTAGCTGGTCAAAACACACCATGTGCTGGTTGGTTGTTTTTAGTTAACTAACTCTTGACCAGTTTGGGGTATTTTCCCTGGATGACCAGCTATAGCTAAATCTTTAGCAGGAAATAAAGCAATTTGAATGGGATGGTGATATTTTCACTGTTATTATGATCGTTTCGTAGTATATTCTACTTTATTATTTACCATCTGCATGTGTTTTGTATATATTTATTCTTATTAAGTGTTCTTATCAACCCTTATTTGTCACAAACCTGCTAGAATTTGTTCAATAAAAAACCCAATACTGGTCAAGAGTTAGTTAACCACCTATAACCACCAAGCATAGGGTGTGTTTTGACCAGCTGGTTTTTAGCTTCTTTTTCAACAGATAGTATCGTTTCTACTATAAAACTTCACTGTACAGTTTTTATTAGGCCCACAGTTTAGAGAATAAAGTAACAATTACTTCAAGATTAAAGAAAAATTAAAGGTTTAAAGTCAAAATATTATGTCAAAAGATTGTGCAGCCATTTTAGTCTTAAGGTGTGTTCCAAACTGTGCACTTATGTAAGTGTACTGTAATTTAGAGTGCACTGAACTTACTTAATTGTGCACACTTTTGTGGGAAAGTGTTGTCTCAAATTAAACACACTTTGGGGAAGTGTTGGACTAACCTAATTTTTTATGCTTTTATTTGCTTTTGTTAACCCTCTGTCTGAGACTCACATTTAGTACCTGTAGATCAGCTGGTGTTGAGTGCTTCCATATGTCATGGGTTATTGTGGTAACCACAATAAAGTTGTTCATGTTGTCCACTCACATTACATGATTCTAAACCTGTCAATGTAATCATGTATGTCAACTTGTTGTAAAGCAACAATGGTACCCACCAATAATAAATATTATTGCTAACAATAATAATCATCTTTATTTTTTTTAATGTATCTTAATATCTAAAAGTATTAGGGATGTATTAATGTTAACTTCAGGATACTCCATGCCAACCAGCTCAACAGCAACTACTTTTCCAATATTTGATGGACTAAAAGAAATTTTTTTTTCCAGATGCTTAAACGATGTGTCTCATGTTGTGAAAAAAAGGCAGACATTAAAAGGCAGACATTATCCCTTTTTTCAAATGTTAGTTTAAGATATACAATAGGTCTATAGGCTAAACATGCGCAAGAAGTTCTTTACACAAAATCCCTCTCATATAAAGATATATAACTTGTTTTTAATTCCCTCCAGCATAAGCATGATTGCAAATGCTCTGTTTAGAGCTATGTTATATACTATATATATATAGGACTGTTGTTACTTTACAAAACACTATATGAAAATCCTTGTACAAACAGTGATAAAAAACAAAAGTCATTATTTGTTTGAAAAAGTTAATATTGTACGTACATGTGTACTTACCTTAGTGGCTATAAAGTGTGCACACAAAACCTCTTTTAAATAAATATATATGAACAGTTGCATTGCAGCCAACACAACACTTCTAGGAATCCTTCAGTGGTACTACTCTTCTCATCCATGATAAATGTAAATCAAGCATCCAAATGCTTCCATCTTCAACTAATCTATTGGATGAGGTTTTTATAGGGTTTGCCAGGAGATGGCTGGTAGTGAGGAGATTAAAATTCAGTTATTACATCACAATACCACAGAAGTAACAACTACTTTACATGGCACCAAACAATTTTTGATAATTTGCAAAATAAAACAGATGGATTTTTTTCAAACTTGTGTGTATAGGAGTACATAGAAATACAAAAAATAGATTTGCATACAATGGGGGAAATTCTAATACAGTGGGGAAAAAGTATTTAGTCAGTCACCAATTGTGCAAGTTCCCCCCCCCACACACACCACATGTAAATTGTGTATAATAATGTTACTTTTGTCTCGATTTTAACTGTTATAATTAGTACTTTGTACTGCCAGAATTCATTGGTTATGGTTTTATTGCAACAAACCATATCTAGCATATCTAACTGTATTGGTCATTAAATATCTGCAGAATTCAATCAGATGAACTTGAAAATATATATGAGCAGCGTAATAGCAGTGTTGCCGCTTCTCATAAGCGCCTATAACGCCCCACAGGTGATGTCACAGTTTGCGCTGAAGTACCTAGTATTCTTGGTGCCTGCTCTGAATGTAAGTTTGTTGTTTGAAGACACTTATTGACGGAAACACTTAAGTACAAAATTACAAAGTACACAAACTGAACATGAACTTTGTTGCAGCTTACAAGTTTCTTACATTTACCAGATTAGGGACTTTTCCTCATTATTATTTTCCAACACACACATTGCAACTGATGTTAATTATTTATTACTTTCACGCTTTTCAGCCCACCTTTCTTTCTGTGCCATTAAGAATCTTTGGATCTGTAAAGCCCAGTTTTTATAGTTTAAGTTTGATTTGTTGGTGTGTGCGTGTGTTTAACCTTTCAATTTTGAAATTAAAGTCAAATGTAAGCTTGTGTTCAGTTCCAACTTAATGAGCTGCCCAATAGTGACAAAGCAGTTTGAGTCTATAAACGGCAATTTGTGCTTCCTACTTGTATTTTCTCAGTCAACAATTTAGCAAATACAACTCTTATCAAATATTTAAACTGTGCAGAACTTAATTTCGGTGACAGCCCTCTCTTTTATGTTTGGTTTGTACAGTATTGCACAGCCATTTAGCAAACCTTATATATGAATAATGCACAATTTAGACTTTTATCCCTACTGTTTATGTTTTGTGAATAGACAAATAGTCAATAAATAAACACAATATTTTTTGCATAGCACAATAAGTAATAAATAAATGTGTAAAGCTCACAATTGTACAAAATAAATGTATTAGGGGCAACAGTTATTACTTTACAGTTGCTAATGAGAAACATGCTTTACTTATTAACTAAAACATATATATATATATATATTTAATTATAAATACTGTTGTTTTTTTCAGCTCTGCTTTGCCTGTTTTATCTATTTGTTATGCATCTGCAGTCAATCTCTGGCTGCCCATCTGCATGTGTTTGCAGTTCCACTGAGGCAGACTGCAGCGGACGTGGCTTTGTTGGCCTTCCTCCCCTTTTATGGCTCCCATTAACAACTGAAACACTACTCCTGCCAAATAATCACCTCTCATCCTTGCCTGCCTCTGCCTTTACCAACCTCAGCTCCTTGAAGAGACTTGACTTATCCAACAACTACCTTAACAAGCTTCCTGTTACTGTGTTTGCTAAGCTGACAAACCTGACTGACCTGAACTTAAGAAACAACAGTCTGACTGAACTGGATAGTGACATCCTGCAAGGCCTGGGAGACCTCCAGTGGTTGGATTTGTCACTAAATGGATTGGGTGCAGTACCACTTGGCTTGTTTGGCCATCAGCATAGCTTAACATGGCTCTCACTGGCTGGTAACAGGCTCAGAGGACTGGAGAGAGCTGCTTTTGAACCTTTAGGAAGTCTGCAACACCTTGAGCTGGGCTCTAACCCCTGGGAGTGCGACTGCAATCTGCGTGACTTCAAACACTGGATAGAATGGCTAATGTACCGAGGTAGGTAAGAAACATAAATGCAAAGAGACAACTTGGTGTTATTAAACATGTATTATCTCTGTATTAAGTTTCTTTGCTTTTGATGATTTGGTTTATTGTGTTCTGAGGTGTAATTCATATGAATCATTATTGGCTTATGTTAACTGGAAAATAATTGATGTAATATTTGTGTCACACTTCCTACCTTTTACCATCTGTTTCTCTCTCTGTCTGAATCAGGTGGCTTTGTAGATGCTGTGAAGTGCACACTTCCAAAAGAGCTGAGAGGGCGGGACATCCGGAGCATTCCAGTAGAGATGTTTAACTACTGCTTTCTATTAGATGATGAGAATGGAGTCTTGCCTGGGGGTACAAAGAGTCCTTTACCCTGTACACGTTCCACTGTTGCTTCATCCTCTGAAACTGTTGTAGCTCGGAGTGAGTCAGAATTATCAGATTGCGCAAAACAACGTTATCGCCCTGTCAGTGTTCGTCGTGCTATTGGCACTGTGGTGATTGCAGGTGTTGTTTGTGGCATTGTATGCATTATGATGGTGGCCGCAGCAGCTTATGGATGCATCTATGCCTCACTCATGGCCAAATATCAACGTGAGCTAAAAAAGAGGCAGCCACTAATGGGCAGTACAGAAGCAGAAGTTGATTTGGAAGACAAGCAGATCTCATCAGTTGCATGAAATAAAACAGATGGTTTAGAGAGGCCATTAAACTATGTGTGCACTGGAATAAATTGGCACTTTGCAAGAAGTAGCACAAACTTTATTCATTACAACTTAAGCTCTATATGTTTTAATCTGCTCCTTCCGACTCGTCACATATCTATTTTAAGCTAAGATAAAACACAGACATTCAGCTAAATATAGCTCGTAAAGCTGATCTTGGGAACAAACAAAACCTTTAAGCTGAAGTACAAACAAAAACAATACATTAATATCTGCAAGATTATATATACACTGGCTACTATTTAGCATCTACTTGTCAATGTTTTTTTTCTGGAAGCCATGATATGACATTGGTTTTCTTTTTAAGATGATGATTGATTTAATATTCATAATAAATGGTGAGGTTCGTTTAAATTAAAGTACTGGTAAAAGTAATTATGGTAAGTTAAAAGCTATTTACACAATACTTTTTGTGTCCAAAATATGAGTTGGTTGATCATAAACAAAATCATTTTTGTCTCAGGTAATAAATACTGAACCAGAATGAAAACACATATTAAAGTAAAGTTTGTGTTAATATTTTGTTGTTTTTGCTTTAACCGTCTTAGTTAAAGCATTCTTTCTCTTTACACATTCAATGCTTCAACTTTATAATTTATGCATTCTTGTATCAGTTAGTAGACGCATTCAAAACATAAATCTAATAAAACTATGACAACAGCAAATAACAGTAACCACACATAAGCCCATTTGATAAAGATACACTTGATCAAAATCTAAACATTTGCATCTGCAAATACTTACATCTCTTCTACTAAAGAATGCTAATAGTGCTTACAATGTTGCAAGATTCTGAGACTATGTGGCTGATTATTGTTAGCTGTGGAATTCTATCAGTTTTGCTACAATTGTTGTAACTAATACAGTAGATAACAACTGGATTTATTAGCAGCATTTCAGTAGGAATTCAACCAGAACTGTTCAAGTAGCTCACTATACAGTGGTACACTGAAATAAAACATCCCCAAACCCTGTAAAACATCCCCAAACCGTCAGAAAGACATACATATACTTTACCAAGGCATAACAAAATATATGAAATAAGAAGTACTAGGTATTGCAAGCTCTTTTACATTCTCTGTTCACTCGTGTTCAGTGGGCTGCATTTCTCTGCTCGTGGTACTCCACGTTCTCTCATCTGCTCCACAACTCACCAATGAAACCACTGACCTGCTTGCTGTGTCCAGGGATCAGACACACATGCTACGGCTTGTAACTGGACTTTGCTGGTGTGTGTCGTACTCTCGTTCACTCTTCATTTTTTGTCTGCCTCGTCTGCCTGGTATTACTGGGTTACTCCCGTTATGGGTTCGCGCGTGTAAATTCATTAACAATGGCTAATAATTCTCTACTTAATAAATGCTATTATATTGCAATGTGGCTGTTTGTTCAAAATTTTCATACAAACCAAACAGATCTACTGTATTTTTACCTTGGAGACAAACGAGCACGTCTAACGGAGATGAATGGCGGAGGAGGCACTGTAAATAGTACATCAACATACTTAAGAAAACTTAGAAAATGCACTTTTTTTTACTTTGAACTTAACCTTAGCCCAACATTAGAACAAGATGCTGGTGTTATGCTCTTGTTCTGGACCTGTGCGCCAACACGCCAACTAGCAGCAGCTTCCCAAGTCACTCGTATGTCGGAATTCCACTCAGATTTCCAAAAAAAATACAGACGTTTGTTGGGCTGCTCATGTCCCAAGGTACCATTGTAGTTAGTATTCTCCAAAGTAAACACCAAATGATACTTTTTTAATGAGTATTATTCTCTAAATTATTTAAGCTTTTTATGACAAACACATATAGCACTTAGAAGAATACACTTTGGTTTTTTGACTTACATGCATTATGCAAAGACACATGTCAGCTTCTGATTGCATTTCTGAGAAATATCAACCCATGGACAATGACCACCAGATTCTTCTGAGGTCAGACAATTGAGACAGCAATCCTGATTTTTTAGGACATAGACATATCCTTTGGATAATTTTCATGTTGAAAGGTCCAATATTGCCCACATTTACATGGCATTGCTTTTTTCTTATATAATATCCTAACACTTGATTTAATCCCATGGCACTATGCAGTGCCAGACGAAGCAAAGCAGCCCCCAAACATCAACATGTCACAATATTTCACTTTAGGCATGGTGTTCTTTGTAACTTGTGAAGTATGCTCCCAACTGGTTCTCTAGAAGCATTAAGTGCAACTGCAATGTTTTGAGACATTTTATTTCTTTAAATTGTTCTCCTGATAGTATTTGATGTGTCGTATCTCAAGTACACCAGTCATGCAATTAAAACACTTAAAATTAGTTTAATAATATGCACTTAAACCATTTGATCAGCAATTTAATCATCTAATGAGAGGACTATTGAATTGATATTTAATTGAGAGAAAAAATGTTATATAAGTTGTGTTGCACTTTTGATTTGTCTTTGCAGAAAACGTATTTAAAATATTCTTAATTTTTTTATAGAAAGTAGTTGTTATGGTTTTTTTTGTTGCTGTTGTGGTGGTGAGGATTGACTGGTACTTGTTAAAATGTACTAAACTGCTCATAGAAATTAAGGGATATTTAAAAATTCATTTGAAGTGATGAAAAATTAGAAAATGTGATGAAAAAGTATTATTTTTTATTAATCAAAAGCATCAGAAAGCAAATGACAAGTCAAAAAAACTTGTTTGATTATGCAAACAAGATGCACAACAAACTTCTTTCTTTGGTGAAAATAAATCTTTGTTTTATGTGAGTAAGGGACTCCTTCAGTGGTGGTGGAAACAAGGTGTGGGCTGATATCTACATTGGTTGTCATACCAACACCCACACCATCAGAAACAGATTGCTGACCGCCAATATAAATCAGGATGAGATTGCCCTATAGTGTTATCCTATGCTGGAGCAATTTAATTAATATTGCAAATCCCCACATTGAGTATCTAAACAACAACATGCTTCAGGAGGCATAAATAAAACACATTCTCCAGACCTGTTTCACTTTGAACACACTTGTTCTTGTTTAATCACTTCATATTCATTGTGAAAACCCCTCTATTTTTGTGAGTAGTGCATGGTGTGTCACATGGTTTCTGTGGACTCACAGGTGGTTGCTAGGATATTTAAGATTTCTAAGCTATGTTTCTTGGTTGTTATGGTAATGCAATGATAGCAAAAGTGTTCCAAATTGGGTTAAATGGTTTTGGTAGGTGTTAAAAGGTCTGATAGGCTGATTGCAATGGTCTCTCTGAGGGTTGCAAATGTGTTTGTGTTTGCTATGATTTTACTGCTAAGGAGCTGGTTGGTGGTTGCTAGGTTATTTCATATGGTTGCTAAAGTAGTACTTTCTGGTTGCTATGGCAATTCATGTACTCGCTAGGATGATCCAAATGTTGGATAAAAGTCTCGTAAAAATATACCATGGGTTTCACGATGGTTGCTATTGTATTCCCTGTGGCTAAAATATCTTTCAGGTGTGTTGTCAGTTGTTAGGGTGGCATTCCTGGTTGCTAGAATATTTATATGGTAGCCATGGTATATAATAAATGGTTGCAAAGGTGTTCTAAATATGTGTGTGGATGCATGTGGCTAGTTATAGAAGTCAGTGGGACACCAAAAAAGAACAATGCACAAAAAGGTATCTATGTGCATATTCTAACCTGGCACACTAAAACAAAAGGCACTTATTCAGTGTGGGAGTCAAGCTAGACACGGATTTAATCTGTCATGGAAACTAGATCATTAAGGTGTAACCTTGGGTGGACTTTTGTAGCTAATCTCTATTAAGGCAGTCAGGACCAATATTGTGATTTGTAGTTTGGGTGAAACAGATGTTAAAAAACGAAAGCACAAATTATTGTATTTACTGAGACAGATGGGGTCCATAAACATATATATATCAGGCTTGTATGCACATGTATATAAATGTATGTGTGTATGTACAGTATATGTGCCTATTAACACAGTCCATGTGTACATTCAGTTATGTACTTTTTTTGTTATTACACATTTACACCCCCACCATCTCTGAAACTATGATACATGTGCTAAATGTGTGTATGGTATCCCTGTTTCCTTGTTCATGTTATGAACTGTAAGGTCAAAATTTAATAGACATGTTCAGACTCAAACCCTTCTTGTCATGACAGCTGTAACTTGTTATAGTTTACTCATATTTTTACCTATAATATCACTAATCCTTGTTATAGCGTTATCATAGTTATTCTTGTTTCTTGTTTGTTCTTTACTTTGTATTCATAGTTATTGACTTGTTTCATGTTTTCACCTGCTTAGTGTTGTCAATAAAAAACACAAATATCTCAGTGTATGTGTCTTGTTAATAACGTATGGTAGTCAGACGGACAACAAACAGCCCACAAACAGAAGGAAGCCACAAGGCAATTGCCCCAGACATAAAGGAGTATATTCTGCTTGAAAGGCCCACTGAAATGTCTTTCTTAATTTTTCTGGTAAAAATGATTAGTTCCCATGTGATTTAGTGCTTTCAAAATAAATTAACTGGGTTTGAAACCACTCTTGAACATTAAAATAGGTTTAAAAACACAACCGAGCAATCAATTAGCACTGAATCTTATTTAAATTACTACAAGAAGCAGAATTAGTACCAGTTGAATGAAACAGAAACATTATGGTTCTGTAATATTTTTAAGAAGTGATATCATCGAGTCAATAGCTAAGAAATCAGTCTGGACTATAGACAAAAGACAATGGACCTACATTTTCAAGGGGAAAGATATACTGATATTTCCAAGTACAGGTGTGCATTGCATCATTGCAAATCACAAAGAAACAAAGTTTGTTATAAATAACCCTGACTGTGGCCAACAATTCAGGATTTCCAAAAATCTGCAGTGGAAAAAAATCAGAGATGTCAACAAAAATCTCTGAACCTGTGCAAAGATTGTTGATGTTTCCAACAAAATTATTGTGAGTTCTCTTCATCATGGTGGACTTTGTGGCCATTGTCATGGTCATTGCTCTCATGGTGGCATATTAAAGCTCCAAACTTTAAAAAGATTTTGGAAGTTTGTTTTTTGGTCTGATGAAACCAAACCTGAGCTGTTTGGGCATACACATGCTTTTGTTTGGCACAGGAAAGGTGAGGTCTTCAACCTTAAAAAATACTGTCCCATATTCAAGCAACTGTTGGAAGCATGCAGACGATCTCATGTAAAGGACCATGAAAAAGGATTATATGGATTTTTTAAATAATTAACATGACAACATCAGCAGCCAGTCTAGGGTTAGGACGTCATGAGGACTTCCAACCAGATAATCATGCAAAGCATTAAAGTTAGTCAAAAACCTTTTGAAAGTCACTAAAATCAAGGTTTTGAAGTGGCTCTCTCAGAGCTCTGATCTTAATCCTATCGTAGAGGGAGCAAGGTTTGGCTCCATGTATTTTGCATGATCTGGAATAATTTTGAAGGAGTAATGGCTTCAAATACTAAGCAATACTGAAAAAACAAGGGAGACGTGCTAACTTTGTTAGAAAATAGCTGAAGGGTCTTTTGTTAGTTTTAGATCAGAAATGATACAATATTGAATTTTAATTGTAAATGACAATTTGACCATTGCATTTTTTCAATATTTTTTTTTGTTTCAATTCAGCAAACTAATAAAAATGTAAATGGAGATGTTTTGTGTTTGTGTTTTATTTCTGCATACAAGCTATATGCACCAGTCTATCTACCGAATTTTTATATTTCTGCTAATGTAGGTTCATTCACAAATAGCATTAATGTCATTATAATAAAGTTTACATTTTAATGGCATTTAATTAAATAATGACATTTACAGCAAGTAAATAAAAATACAAGAATAGTTTTAAAAGAACAGAAAAATCATAAACTACCGTCAAAAGTACATTTTCTTTGTGTAAAAACCATAACTTTATAGTACTATATTTGGGGAAATGTAACTATATGGAATTATTTCAACAGCTCTAATTTATTTAAATGACATGTAGACAAGTAACAAAACATAGTTTTACTTTTGTAATACTAAAACTATATAAACTGTTTACGTATATGTTGTTAAACATTTTCATGTATTTTTGGTTATAAAAATGTGTTTCGCCATTATGTTGCATTTCCGATGATAAGTCATTCATTGTAGTTTGTCTGTCAGATTATTATTATATTACAAAGGCTCTTCACTCAACAGACTCTCTGCTCTTCACTTTTTCACAGAATATAAAAGGAGTGATGACACCACATCAGAAATGAATTGTATGCATCCAAACTGATTTATGCTTTCACTGTCTCTCTGGTGTAAACATACTCCGCTTAAACTGTGGTTTTCTTACAAAAGAGGAGAAAGCCATTGTGATTGACAAGGAAAGGGAACCTTTCAACACAGCGAGGAATTTACGTTATGTATCTGCTGTACTCAAAGCAATCATGCATAGCTAGAGAAGAAATCAGTGGAACAGCGGAACAGCAGCATTTCTTTAAGATTTTCCCCAGGCCTATAGGGGGAGTATCATAATAAAACAAAGACAAACGTTGTCACGTATCGCAGTTATTCACAAACCCACCTAAAAGTTCTGTACTTTCTGTAAGGGACTTTCTCTTGAAATTGGACTGAATGAACCAGAAAATTGTTGTTTACTTTTAAATGTATAGGCAGCTCTGACATACTATTACTTACACATAAAAAATTTACTTTAAATAAATAATACATAATAAAATCTAATACAAAATTTACTTTAAAGCAATTTTCAAATAGTTTTCATATTGTTCAGTTGGTGTGGTGGTCATGGTGTGTGTGTGTTGGGGGGTTCTGGGTTGGCAGAAGTGCCAAGTACTATGGCCACTATGGATACATCGTTCTACGCGTACACAGTACATACAATACGGACACATATATATATATATATATATATATATATATATATATATATATATATATATCCTATACATATATGTCTTCTCTAATTGATCCTTCTTTGTATTTTAATCACTGAATTTGGACCGTGGCTTTAGACTATGTTAAGTATCTGAAATAAAGTTCGAATAAATAAAGAATGGATTACTTATAAGAATATATGCCTGTGTATGTGTTCACTTCACGAAATCACATTTACTCTCACAGATTTACTCTTCAAATTTCTGTGAAGGATTTTAAATCCATTACAACCACCAAGAAGCAATTAATTACACACAAATTTATGTTCACATGCTTTTCGCTTGCAAAGTGGAGGGTGACCTTGTGCAAACTTGCATTACTCCTACCTAGAAATCAAACATAGGACATGAATGCTGTATTTACATCATTGTCTCAAACACCTAGTTTAGGTCTTTGTGAATCATTCGGGTCTACTGTCCCCCTTGCAGACTCAGATCCTGCAATTCAACTTTTCTGATTGTCCCACATACTAATCTTGTCAACCTGGGTGGCAGATCCTATCGTGCAGCTTCCACCAATCTCTGGAACTGTCCTCCATCACTCCGTAATTCCACCAGTCTGTTTTCCTGCAAAAACCAGTAAAAACTTTTCTATTTGCATCGCACTATTCCCCTTAGTTATTAAATTGTTTGCTTATGTAAAGCATTCTTGGGACTGTGAACGGCGCTATATAATTGTAACTTGTTATTGTTTTGTTAGATATTCTTAAACCCACATTCATGTCCTTGGTGGCTTGTCTGCTAGTGTATCAATTAATGGTCTCAAAGCCCAACTTTCTTTATTGTGGAAAATGGAACACCACTATTGAAGAGACTTAATGAAAGAACTTATAGAAAACATATAGAAAACAACAAGATTTTGCCTCTGGACTGCACTGCTTTTTCTCTGGCACCGGTGCTTGAATGTGCTACAAAGACACCTACTTTTGGTCATTCAAAAAACTGTCTAAAGGTTGACAATACTGTCACACTAGTGAGACAAAAATTACATCATCTTCCATTTTCTATGTAAAATGCAGTCTCAGACAAACTCAATAACTTAATTATTGCTCATATAATTGAACAAATTGATGCTTGGGCATGGGTGTCACAAATTGTCATCACACAAAAAAGATTAGGTTGTGTGTTGATTTACGTGAGCAGTCCAGCAGCCCTGGATGTCTTTCCTAGGACACATTGTCTTGGCCAAGAGCCTACGTCCTGATACCGAGCAAATACAGGCTGTTGTAAATGTTCCTGCACCAACTGAGGCCACACATTCTTTCCTAGGATTCTTCTCTTGGTACTACATTATTGGTACTAAATTTCTGCCACCCATACTACATTGTTAGAGCCTTTGCACCAGTGCTAAAAACATTTGACAGTAACTCTCAGTGGACTGACGAGGCCCAAGCCAGTTTTAACCTAGTTAACAGTATGATGGGGTCAAGCCAGGCTCTAGCACTGATTAACCTTGTGCTACATCAGATGCTTTTAAGTATGGCGAGAAGTTCCGGACAGCGTTGAGAGAACTGTGGTATTTGCCTTCAAAACACTAGTCCACAGTGAACTATTTCTGAAAATATTCCTCAGTGGAAAAGGAAATTGTCATTTTAGTCTGTAAACAGAACACCAGATGCTAACAACATTGCTGACTACAAAAGGTGTTGGGTGTGCTGGCTTACATGTTTCTAGATGGTCTGTCCATCTACTAAGATTCAATTATGATTTAATTTACCACCACCACATGTCTCCCTTAACACTACAGAGTTAATGCTGTACAACATGCAGAGCTGGAGGACACAGAGGAGGAATTTGTAGGAGGAACATTATCTGCTACTGACTTAGACTGTGTGGGAAATACCGGTACTCTGAATTTACAACGCTTTGTTATCAGATTTCTTGTGTATGGCCTGCTTCACCTAAAGGCTTAGATTTTGTCTTTTTTCCACATTACCAGCTTCATTTAGAACCACAGAGGACAATTTTGTCTTTTGTGAGTCTTGTTTAATTGTTCTCTGACTTATGATTGATCTCTGATTGTTCTCTAACTGACCTCTGACTTATCCTATATCCATTGCATATGAGTCTCATTCAGGAGTTGTGGGAACGAAACAAAGACTGTATGAGCTGCCTATCAGTGCAATTTGTTGTTGTTATTGGTGCCAGATGACAAGTGAAGAAAAAAAAAAGTTAAAGTTAAAGGCCTTAAGTTAAAAGAGCTCATAACGTCACTACTAAAACTGTAATAACATCGCTGTCTTCTTTGTTTAGTCAGTAGGGAAATCCACTAAGCATGGTAACAGACAATTCACTTTATCACTTTGCTGCTTGGAGAAATGACAAACTTCTCATAACAATTTGCCATAGCTCTTTGTCTATTAACCTGCAGCAAATGTAGCCATCGAAAGGTGCTCAAACAGACAAATCATGAGGCTTTTCGACAACACCAGCCAATAAAGGCAGTTGTTAATGATCTCTTGCATGTCTTTTGTGCAGTGACATGTGCAACCACTTGTACTTCTGTACTTGCTTTATGGATGAACAATGCATATTAAATCGACTTTGTTACCACTTGTTTCTGCAGTGGAAACAAGTGTGGACATATGACCTTGTGTACAGAGCATAAATGCACTTATTACTGAATGGCATGTTAATTAGAATAGTATTCAGGAAGTGACATATCTAACTAGTATGTGGGAGTTTCACTACTTACAGTGAAGATTTGTTAAAGTTATTCATTTTACATCTGTTGCACAGGCGCTATCAATGGAAGCATTTATGCCTGATGTGGGACCTCAATGCTGCTCACTGATGAAAGTGAGAAAATGCATGCTAAGCAGAAATGATGGCCACCGACGATGTTTGTGCCAAAGAGTTCACTTTGCGTCAGCCAATGTTGCCTTTGGTGGTGCAGGTGTTACAGTATGGGTAGGTGTGTCTAGTGACTACCAAACTGTCTTACACTTTGTGAAAAATACAGTGGTACAACTACTTGATTACTACTTCTGCATGAACAACACAGACCTAATTTCATCTTCATGGACGACAAAGCTTCAGCTCATCTAGGTCACATCATTAGGGAATGTCTATTGGAAACTGGGTTTTATCTTAAATTGAGTTACCTGCCCTTTCTCCAGACCTGAATTCCATAGAAAATCTTTGGGATCAGCTGGGTTAGTCCAGTCTGTAGCTAACCGTAATAGTGCCACAACTGTTTAATAAAATTTTACGGTTTGTAGCTTGGTCACAAATAAATTGTAATAAGCTTGTGATAAAATTTAGCAGGGGAAATGCATTTAAATTTGATAATTTAACTGTTATGATGCATTAATAATTTCATGAAATCAATAATACAATCAAAGAAAGTTTCTTATATTATGTCTAAACTGATTGACAAACGCAAGGTTTTATGGTGAGTGTAACAGCAATTATACTTGGTTATACTTTATACAATTATACTTTATATCAATGTTAATTACATATAAATATATATTTATACTCTCACAAGTAACAGGATATTTTTTGCTTAACTGGTTTACTGGACGCATCTGATGAAATTGATGACACGTCCAGTCGTGTTTATGTGTGCATAAATCTTGTTAAAACTAAAACTATAAGTAATTTTTTAAAGGTCAATATGACATTTTATACTGTAACTATTTATTTACCAATTACTACATATAGACAATATGAACACTTATTCTTCTAACATAATGTCAAAAGGGGCAAAAGGATACCACTAGATTCTGAGCAAAGCAGGAGGTGCCACAAAAAACATTCATTTAAGGAGGGAATAGATTACAGGCTCCCTGAAATCTTCACAGTAATACAGTCGTGCATTTCTCTGTAACACTATAGTGCATATAAAGTAGAGAGCAAGTACTATTCATGTATTTAGTTTAGCACTAAGTTGGTAAAATGGTAACTATAATACGCAGGCTTTTTTTGAAGAAGATGAAAAATGATTGCTTTCAGGAGGATCCAGATATGAAATTTAAAGGAAGACTGATTTCGGAAAAAGAACTAGGATACACATATGTACAACCAGAAGGTAAGAAAACTGAATACTTAAAAATAATGTTTATAGCATTCACATGGAATGAGCAGTTAAGTCTAGTGTGTTGTGAATGTTATATGTAAACTCAGAAGTAAATTATATAGATTTTTTTATCTATCACTATATAACTTTTTAGAAGTTAAAGTAAAAAGATAGGTTTACAGTTAAGTGAAAAGTAACAGTTCCATTTCAATTACATGACAAAAACATCTTGTAAATTATAATAATGTAAGTCACCAGATTGTTTGCTTGGTTAACTATTCGCCCAATTAAATTAACTGATTTACAACAACAAAACTAATTCTTAGTGAAATTCTGGTAAAATTTCATTTATCTTAACACATACCATTAAATGTTAATCTGTCACATCTCTGTCACATGTCACCAGACATGTTATATATATACTATACTATATACTATATATATATATAGTAATTTTCCGTCTTTTGTTAATTTTCCCTGTCTTTTGTTTAAAAACACTGAAGCCATATGCCCAGATCCCAGAATTATCAGACTCTTATCTGAATATTCATTCCACCACTTTTACCCCTGGGAGTCAAAGTTTAAAAAGGAAATGGATTAAAACATAATTATATGTTTTCATTTCTGCACCGTATATTACTTAATATACATTCACTGGTAATAGTGTTTTCCCTTAATAATATAAGTGTCTGTATTTCTCAATACAGAATGTACTATATATGTATAGCATTATATGTAAGTGGGATTGACATCTATACATGCAAGTTTTGAGATGGGTTTGTTATCTTATCTGAACTCTTGGCCATGCAAAGCTGGGTTGGCTCAAAGTGAAAGCTTAGCACTTGAGCCTGCTATCTCCCCCCCCCCCCACACCCCCCCCCCCCC
>JAOUQU010017487.1:0-18220 GCA_028566735.1 Ammoglanis amapaensis | reverse complement strand
GAAGTACATTTTGTTTTGTCGCTAGTATTGGTTAGTTTTACTTATTATTTAACCCGTTGACTCCCAGCATTTCTCCCCAAAATCGTCTAAAACAGTGTAAACATTTCTAGTATTTTTGTGATCATGATTTATTGTGATCTGCAGCAGCCCGGCATTAAAGGTAAAACTTCACAAATATGTATCCCAGTCTAAATGGTATTTTTAGTCGATTATTAGTCGATTAGTAGAAGTAAATGACGACCACTGGTTGACCAGCAAAATCCTTGGTTGTGGACAGCCCTAAATTTTTCTGATATTAATTTAAAACACATTGACACAAAACCAATATGATTTAAATTATTTTTCCTTTTGAACCTCATTCATCAATAATACTTTAATACTATCTGTCATAACCATTTGGTTGTTTACCTTTATCTAGATCATTTGCACCTTTGCACTGTCATTTTCAAGAACATGTAAATAAATAAATGCAATTCAAAAATTTTTACTGAATAAAGCGTTAAAAGTTCGTTTCAACACTTAGAACAGTCATTAAATTCATATTAGGTACTAATTTTAAATAGCGAGTGATTTCGGACACAAACTCGTGTGCACTAAGGCACAACGGCAGATTCCGCTCAGCTAACCACCAGGTCACAACTGCCACCAAATAGTGCATTAGGGTGCACTATTTGATGACCCATTAAGGTGCATTAGGGCGCACTGGATGACCCAGACTCTTTAGGAATGACACAGACAACGCTATCGTGATACAGGTAGCTGTTTTGTTTGTTTGAAAATAGTTATACAGAAAACATGCTGTGACTTGCCTAACCAGCATCCTATCCATGTAAGCGCTTGACCAACAAAGAGCACCACTAAAATGTAAAATTTCACCAATAGTGGGTTTACGATTTTTATGTACTTTATGGTTCTACAAACTGCCACATTTGCTATTATCTTTGTGATATAGTTTTCTTGATATAAAACATGTCACTATTTTTATTATACTTCTTTACTAGTCATTAGTTTAAAGCCCTCCAACAACAACAGTCACCTGTTTGTGTTTGTGGTCATTTATACACATTTGGAAAGAAATAGAAATATAAGATACACAAATAGTATTTATTTATTATTTTATTATATTATTTATATAATAATTAGGACATAAACATTATTGCAATTAGGCTATTGGCAATTATGTTCAAACTGACAAATCAAGTGTCTTTCTCAAACATTTACAAACCATCACAAACACACATTTACAGACAGACAAGTCAAACTGTAATAAAAATATATATTATTTATTTTAATCCTTGAAAAAAAGGTAATTATGTTACTTTGTAATAGTCTACAATTAAATACCATGAAAAAAACTCTAAACACTTCTTACCTGTGAGATCAGAGGGAACAAGATATTTCTTCTTATCCAAGTCTCCTATTCTGGCTTTAGGAGCTTTTTCAACAATTACCTAGTAGAGAAGCAAATAGCAGCGTTTAAAGCAAACTTAAAATAATCCAACACATTGGCAGTAACAGTTTTTATGTCAGGCTAGTGTAAATAAAACAATACAAGGTCACATACACACTTATTACCAAAACATCACTGCGTGTGAGTAGATTCTAGTTAGCACAAAGCAATTTAAACAACAATTTAGTTAAACCCATCTCCTTTCTTTGTCACTTAGTTTGATAAAGGTCGTGATCATACGTTTTATATGGTGGCCCACAGAATCAAAACACAATACCATTAAAGCACGCAATAGCAAAAGCACAAAACTGCAAAAGCCAAGAACAAAACTGAAGTGCTCCCGGCCATTAGGGGGCAACGATTAACATTCGTATCATTCCAAAGATTGCACCAAAAAAAGAAAAAATATGAAGGAATGACACGATTGACTGACTTAATAACATTTTACTTCATATTTGGATTAGATCAGAGTGGATTGTTGGTGTCGATGAAAAGCAGATTACATTTATACATCTATAAGTCTTTATAAAGGTGTATAAAATCTGATCCGTCCAAACATTGATAGACACGGATCCTTTGATAGACACGCATCTTTAAATACGCACGACTATTTTCACTACTATATTCCTCGTGAATAGTTAATCGTCATCACATGTTCTCTATTATACCAGACCTGAAAGCAACAATGTCACCCTAAAGCTCTTAATTCAGGAAACATAATGTCACCCACAGAATGACTTCCCTCGTTTCATTATTGCGCTGTGCAAAAATATTAATAAAGCATAACTCCAGTCAAACATATCATATTAAGTGTTTACTTTTTTTGCTTCTTTTAGTGTAATATTCTGAATTATAAAAAAATAATAATAATAATAAAGGTTGCCCCCTAACGACTGGGAGCACTTCAGTCGTGTTATTGTGTTGTGACTCATAAAAACATTTGAACCAGGATAGAATTTTAAAACGTTATGGTTATACACTTATACCCCACGCTGTGTAAACATAAAATGGTAATATAAAGGTTAGAAAATAACTGTTTGTTATGTTAATGTATGTTTATATGTCTTTTTACTCGACCAAGCTCTGTACATAACACTTCCCATTTTCTATTTGCTTTCAGTTCTATGTAAATGTAACTTGTCAAGATGGCTGCATTTTTGTTGTGGCTTTATTAACAAAACATCTGCAAGCATGTGGTCATAATAAATCATATTTTATTTATATTATTCATTATTATGTAGGTACTGACACGTCAGAACAGTCATTTTGTTGGTCAGTTTTAAATTAGCTACAAAAGTCTCTGACCTTCGTTACCTACATTAAACACGTTTTGACAAAACAAGTGAACGTTACATGGTAAAAAACATTAATAAATCTTTTTTTGGTCGACTAAGCGAAATAATACCAGCAATGTTAAATTATCTTAATGATTATGTTTCTACCAGTTCTTTGGTAGAAGTCAGTCATGACTGACGCATTTACAATACTTTTCATTTCAGCACGGATATTACTATAAATATATTAGTTTTAAAAAGTGTATGAATTAGTGAATTAGACACATTTATCTAACAGTCAGGTGTTTGTTAGCTCGTTGAGCAAAGCTACTTACAGGAACCCTGTCTGGGTATTTCTTCCTGATTTTCTCCCCCTCTGAACGCCTTTTCTCGAACGGATGCTCTTCTTTATACTGGAACTTCATGGCAGCTGGGTATTAGAGAGTTGAATATAATATAATTGAATATAATACAATAAAAACACCGGTGTGCAATGCTCCTTAATGGCGGAAATAAGCAAACACTGTCAACAGAGCTGTTGTTGTGACGATGTTTTGCCGCGGATGAATACAATAACAATTGCGTCAAATAATGTTTTTCACCTAAGATCTTATCTAGGTTAACGTTAGTTTGCAGAGATTCAAAAGCATGTGTTTTAAACGATAATGATTTTATACAACCGTTCCAAAACAATTAGGATTTCAGTTTTTAATCTGTCTGTTCTTGGTACTACTTTGTGATAGTGTTCATTGTGTGGTCCTAGCGCGCGGAGAGTGAAAGCAGTTGTTTGGTCGTCGTTTTGCCTGGTTCTCTCCTCTCTTCTACTGAACACTCCTGTGTGTCCTGGTGGGGGGAAATATTTTTATTATTATTAATTGGTTTCCTCGGTTTATTACTAAATACAGTGGTATTTAGTCTATTTCTCTATAGACTATTTCACACTATTGAATCATGCGTTTGGTGAAAAATCTGTTCATTTTACTTAACTATTCACTGCACATAAAGAATAAATGAGCATACTTTTATATTGTAATAAACACAGTTTATCTCGATAGATATAATACAAATTATGAGTACTTACACAGTATTGTGTTGGTGCCAAACTGCCCAATAAATGAATGCTGGTTCTATTAGAGCAGTTTCAGAATACACCGAATCCCAGTTCATGCAAAGAACTTCATGCAAATAACTGGGATTCAGTTTATTCTGAAACTGCTTTAACAGAACCAGCATTCATTTATTGTGCAGTTTGGGCTACAGGAACTCATGTGCTAGGGGGAACACCCCCCCAGGAGCTGCAGGTTTTGGGATATGCCCCAGTAGTCTCAGTAGCATCATAATTGGGTCCTATTGTTTTCTTCAGCAGAATTATTTAATTAAAAAACCTTCAAAAAGCTTCCAAAATGACTTTAAAATATATTTGTAATCTAATTGTATCCAGGAAAAAAACTATCAGCCAAGATTGTTACTGTTGTGTTTTATTTAAAAAAATCAAGAGTCCAAGAAAGCTGCCATGATGTCCAGATTTCAGAACTCACTTATCCGAAAAAGTCAATGTTCCTTTGACATTCCAATACCTGTGCGCCATCTTGAAGCATAAGATCAATTACTTTCAAGTCTACACATTTAAATTAAGGTTTCTTTTTTACTGGTGACGAGCTGTCACACATGTACCAGTATTATTCTAACACCAACTTGTATACTATTCAGTAAAATAATCCCAAGATCGATTGTAAATTTGCTACAAAAGGCAGTTCAGAGAAATATACTTTTCTTTCTAGACTGTACCTTTACATTAGCCCAGCAGCATTAAACATTCCCTGAAAAAGGTTGGGTTTTAAAGGTCTATCATAATGTCAAAGTTGGTGTTTATGCTAGACAACTTGTTTAAAATAATGAATACTACAGTTTTTTTCACAAGTTTTAAAAGAGAAAAATATGGACTTGATTTGAGATGTGGCATTCATGAACTTGAATACTTTTGGCTGCGAGAAACTGCATACAGAGTCACTGCCAGTAAAAGAAAGAAGAAAATGTTATGAAAACATGTTTTGTTCTTTGTTCTCAACATTCACCAAGACAAGTGAAGACACCGTTCATCACCAGTAACCTGAGAAATATAACCCCATCTTCCATAGTCCTTCCCATTAAAACTATGGCACTATATAAATAAAACTGTCCATTTTGAGTTCATGAATATTTTTGTTCATACTATGCAGGAGCACATAATTCCAGAAAGAAATATGGGACAGCGACTTAAATTAGAAAAGGACACTAAAATGTTCCAGGTTTTCTCCGTTTAAGCATGTTCAGGTCTGGACCCTCCTCTGATCAACCTTGTGTTGGTGATTTGGCAAGAGGAGGCCATGAATGAACAACATTTAACATGGCAGAAGTCAGTAAAAATATATGGCTTCTTTGCTTGAAATCACCAAAGTCGATGCTGGTGAAGGTTTCGGCTAAGAACAGACCGCACATCAGCAGTGAATCTGGGGGTAGAAAATATAATAATTAAAATGCAGGAAATAATATTTGGCTTAGGTTGGTAAAGACTTCACTCTTGAAATGTACTTATCTCACCTAAGTGCATCCAGCATGGGCAATAAGTTAAGAAGTGCAGTGTCACTGGGATCACTAAACCATGACTTGATAGGTATTGCATTGTCTAAAAGAATGAAGGAAAATGGTCATGACAAAATGAATTAGCAACATTCTAAATGTTAAAAGCAAAATTTGTTCATCTTGTTGGTTTGTTTTTAATAAATGCCGAAAGATAATGGAAATAAAAAATGAAAAATGTGTCAATATACACTGTAAATAATAATATAGTTATTAAGACCAAACAGAAGCATTAGCTCTAGTTGTGTTTCACAATCTGGACAATAGAATCAGTCTGCTAGTACAAAAACATGTACTATTAGATAAGCATAATTAAAACCTAAAATCTTACCTGGATGATTGCGATACGCTCCAGGAGAATTGTCAAGAATGGCTATACTGGAAAGGTCACCATGTATGACAGATAAATCTTTCGTATAACTCCCTAAATCTACTGTGCAATGCTGCAAAACACCATAAATGAAGACACATTTTATTCATAATGAAGATCTCAGACAAAATGAATATTATAAGTATTATTTACCTGTCTGTAGTATCTACGTTTGAGGATTCCTTTGTTGTTGTCCAGCTTGTCTGCTACCGCAGAGCCATAGATTTCCATACTCGCTGTAAACACCACAAGCTCGTACCATTGACTGATCACCTCTAAGAAAAAGTCCACATGTGGCCTTTTGTGCACAAAGAATCGGACTAGGTGTTTGTCTATAATGACCTACAAAAAAACAAGAAAGTAAACAGTGAAATGCTCGAGTTTGTTCATTTATTTGGTTTTTACTGTAGTTTACATTCATGACAAGAGCAGAACTCATACAATACTTCTCAAAGTCATATTGAACAATCACAGACCTTAAATATAGACACAACTATTGACCTGAAGAAGTATGCAAGGGAGCAGTCACATAAAAATCTGCAAGACAGCTTTACCCACAATTTTGCAATGTTACATTGGTGTTTTTAAGATTTCCATGCCACTTTTACAACTGGCCTTCTCAAAATGCTTTCAAAGAATATAATGTGATGGTCAGCGTGAGGTATTATGCTCCTAAATTCTGCAGTTAAAACACCTCCCTAGGCATCTAAAAAGCAATTATTTAAATTTACCAAAGATGTTTAAAGATCCTTTGTTGTACGTTACAAATTAATATGTTCACTAAAATTGTGCCTCTGTTTTTCAGTGAGTCTCAATGCTTTATGCTCTACATATCACAGCCCAAGCTAAAACAGAAGTAAAAAGTACAAACAATACAGATATATGAATGCTTCAGAACAAATATGATCAAATCTGACAAGCTCTGAACAAGGCAACTGACTGGCAGTGATCCTAGTGGTTTAGTCACTTCTGATGTAAATGTACCAAGAGGCATCTGCTCTAACCTGGTCTTAAAAAGCCTGAACTGGTAAGAACCGACTGTTTTGAAAAACAAAAATAATGATCCTTGTTTTCAAAGGTTTAGAATTGCAAATAGCCATGCTTCTGAATATGCAAAAATGACTTTAAAACCTTAAATCTGTCTAATAAAAACGAAAATGAGCTTTAAAATAAAGCCTACATATCGGCTTCAAATGAAAGTTAACAACATCTCGTCTACAGCCACATACAGAAAACCAATTATTTATGCAAATAGAACAACTGTTTAAAACAATTGTTTTAATTTGAAACCTTGCAAAAGCACTTAATAATAAGTGCTCTGAATTAAATTAACTGGGAATTACAGGAAGAAAAACTACAATGTGAATAAAGCAAAATTTGGATATTGTGTGTGAAGTTATTTAGTTACTACTAAGTGCAAAGAAAGTATCGAGATGAAAAATATGTTCATTTTCTACCTTGAGGATGAAATCTGGTGGAGTGCCTGGTCGTACCGATGGTTTTAGAACTCCATCATGATGAGAGTGAATCAAGGTCTCATCTAGGTCTAAAACCAGAATCTTTCGCTTCACAGAATCTGTAAATACACCCCTTATTCAGGTACTGGTATAGAAGGTGAGACCAATCGTGTGGTTTTCACTTCAATCAGGTTTACACTTAAAAAAAAATCATAAACTTTATTTGCCAGACCCTAACTATGTATAGTAATAGTAGCTTCGTGTTTAAGGCACTTGATTATTCTTTCAAAGTTGCCAGTTCATGACACATCACTGCCAAGTTGCTAAGACTTTTCTCCCTCTATTGCTCCAACAGCATCCAATCTTGCCATTTAGCCAAATCCAAAGTAATTTAGAGTTAAAACTTCTAATGTAATTCCCTCTAGAAATCAAGGCATAAACAATGAAAGTAGCTATTTTCCATGTGATATAAAATTTGTTATTTTTAGTGATTTAAGATTTTTTTTCACGTTTACTCATTACTTTGCAATTTGAAGCGCGTAGCCACATTTACATTTTCAGCATTTAGCAGACATTTATTCAAACTGCAATGGCCAAACAGTTCTGACAATGGCAACTTGGTTGTAGTGGGGTTTGAAGTGACCGGATGTCTAGCACAGTAATGAAGTCAAAATGTCTAAGATGTCGAAAGTCTAAATTAGGTAAAACATGTTTGGAAATTTTTATTTTGGAATTTCGTTAAAATTCTATCAAATCTGTAATTTATTGAAAAATGAGTTTCGTGACATTCATATGTTTCTTGTAATTTTAGCCGGATCCTTATCATAGGTATTATTAAGAGGATTTTTTTTAGTCAGTTAGATTTGGTGCGTACAATTGTGCACTATTACAGCTCGCATATCCCCCCCAATTCTATCAATACTCAGCCTCTATATGGCATTAGACACACCAACCTCACCTCACCCCAATTTGCTAACTTTACCCGTTAACTAATTACAGTCCATTCTGTTCACCTTGCGCAGCAAAATTCATAAGAGAAATTAAAGCAATGGTCAGCAAATTTTAGTTTTTTTATGTAATAGATTAATACAATAAAATAATAAATAAACTAATTAAATGTGACAGAACTCTAAAGCCATGTCATGTGGTATTTTGGAAAACAGAAATGTTGGCAGGTACAAACAACTTCAGTCAGCACATTGACAGAAAAGAGATTAAATGTGACATTTAAAAGAAATGCTTTATAAAAAAATACATTAAATATTTAAAATTGGAAAAAGATACTCACTAAGTCGGTTTCTAGAAACTGGTGAGAGAGGTAATACGTCATAGCGCACCGTCTGATACTGGATTATCTGGGGCACGAAAAACACAGGAAACTGAAGAAAACTCAGCAAAATATAGTAGATCACACAACTCACACACGTTTTGAGTATAAATGTGTAGCAATTCGGTTTGTAAAATCCCTGATTGTGACATTCACTATGACTATCACAGAACAGGCGTTTAAATGAATATGAAGGAGTAGTTATATCCTCTTAAATAATGGTGGCTGACTTTTTAAGCTTGATTAATGTGTACTTAGTTAAGTTGTCCTACACCTTAGTACATTAATGTATTAAGCTTTCATTAAAATTAGCACTCATTTAATGAAACCACATTCTTTGAATTCAATAATTCAGGCCCTCAGTAATCCTGTATAAATTTTTTTAAAGCTTATAATAATAAAAAAACTAAACTTATTTTAAAATGATTTCACAAAGATCACTAATAATTTACCTTAAATTCTAGTTGTGTTACATGTGTAATCTTTAATAAATATCTGGAGACTTCTAGCTGTGTCTAAAGCAGCCAGAGCATGCATATGCGTGATGTTCCTGTTTGACACATTAGACACATCATAGTGCGTTTAGAGTTTCCGGTCTTGCAGCAGCAATATTTAGAATTCAAAAAAAGATGCAATGTCTATCAATTAACTGCAATAAATGTGTGGAATCCATCTCAAAAATAAATTTAAAAGGCTTCCTAAGAGCAAATACGACTGAACTCATTCACTGCCATGAATAACCTGTCATGGACTGTGAAATGCATTTTATAAATTGCATTACTTGCTGTGATAAAATGTAACGTTTATATTTAACAATTGAACAAGTGAGTACAAGTGATACAAGTGAGTATCTCTAGCACCCCAAGCAATCACATGGCAATTGAGGTATGGTAGCAGACTTGTGTGATGTAATGCTATAACAACTGATCAATGTGTTTTATGCATTTGTGTGCATTAATCATTTAATTTTCTTCTATAAGCAATGTAAAAAATTACTTCTCGACACACGTCATCTCTGTAGTTAGTGCTTGAAAGACCAAGCCAGTAATATATTGCTTGGTTACAGTCATTGTTTAAGGTGTTCAACTGCATCCCTCCCTCTATAACATACTTGCTTCATTGCTATAAAGTGTTCCTGCATGTGATTAAGTTAATAAGTAACTGTCATACCAGATTTAAACTTTGATGCATAGATTAGTGATATTATAATAGTTGCTTTCTTTCATCTAAGTAGTCATGTCACGGATGTTGTTGAGAGAAAAAAGAAGATCAATGTGTTAATAACTTCAAGGTTAGATATTCCCAATGCCATTTTACTTCGTCCTAAACTTTATCTACAATTTAAACTCTGCATTGGTTACAAAATCTTTAATGGGTGTTGCTATGGTCTGAATCTTCAAGAACATAATTAATAAAATTCTTATTTAGACTTCTAATTAAATACTGTCTATGTACCAGCAGTCTTGCAATCCAACTAAACGTATGCAAGTAGAAAATGAACTCTGGAAACATTCTTATACTTACACATCTGAACTTAAATTCACTACTATGACATGTTGAGTCATATATATGTGCCATTATACCACATATTAATAATAATCCTTTAAAATACTATCATCTACTTTGAGAAGCTTGTGTACACCATGCTCAAAAATAATGCAATCATGGACAATTTGATATTTCAATTTGCATTACCAGCATGTTTTTCGGATTGTGGGAGGAAACCACAACACAAACAAGCCCCAAGCAAGTCTACCTGGAGCTTGCTGTGAGGCAACAGTGCTGACACGTGCCGTCCCTTGACATGTATAACGAACAGATTTCAATAAGTGCTATTCAATTAATATTGTTTGGCGTGAAGTCACTCATCACGTGCGAAATTTACAGAACTTGTGTGCTTCGTTATAAATTTATCAATATAAATATTGAGGCAGACAAATGTATTGTATTGTTTGCAAAAACAATCCGCAGTAAAATCTGGAAAAGCTCAAGTTTGTTCGTAGATATAGCTGCTATATCTGAAAGGTTATTGGCCTTTGAACATAGTCATTCTTTCAGTTTTGCAAACAGCGACAGAAGCCTTTTAGATTTCAAACCGCTGTATCTCAAGACGTAATGTGATAGAATAGTAATATCTGTCTTAGCTCTGATAATTGGAAGTTAGTTCCAAAAACCATGAACTTCTGATGGCCGAGCATGAAGATTCCCAAAATCTTAGAATAAATGTAGAATAACACGGTTCTTTTTAGGCACTAGTGGAGAGCAGCAAGTATCAGAGAATTCAATCAGGTAAATTGATTTGACAATACTGGGATATAACTTTTGGGCAAATGTATATAAAAACAAAATAAGTTAAATGCAGATAAGTGGGTAAATCTGGTTCTAAAACACAAAGGCACTCTCAAATATAAAGTGTGTAAAGGAAAATGTGAAATGTTCAAATATGAAAACTGGCAGTATAGTTGTAAAGGGCTTACAAAACAAGAACAACAATAAAAAGAAAACTAGAGTGATTTATGTTTAGTTACCATTATCATCTCAGCTCTATAAAATACCTCTAGCACTTTTGTTCCACTTTACCCTGCATAAATGAAAATGTTTTTTATGCTGATTATGAAGCTGTAACATTATGTAACAACGCATTTGTGTGGTAAATTACATCAAATGAATGAACTCTACCACTGCACCTTAAAAACAGTAAATTGTTTTATATGTATGTCTAAAGTAAATATCTGAAGAAAGTAAACTTACCGTTTTTAAGGGTTTCCTAAGGAAGTATAAGAAAACACTCCACAGTTTGGACGTCATGCCAATAAAAGTGCGGACAGTCAACAGACATTGGCGAGTCTTTAACATGTCCACCATACCAACCCAAAGTTTCTACAACTGAAATGTAGTGTAAATGTGGAGTTTCCAGAAGCTCCTACATGTGAACCTCAAACTTTTCTCATTCCAGAGGTTTCATTTCTCATGTGGGTTAAAACCGGGAACTAAACGTGCATGTCTAGTTTAGCGTCAAATGAAAGTTTAAACGAGTTTGGTTTTAATTAGTAGCTCGAACCAACAAACTAACAAAACCCGACCTTGCTTGGCTAAACCGGCAGCTGCTTCTCAGTATCAAAAGTTATTCCGCTGACAAGCGGTCCGTTCCGACAACAGAAGCGGCGAGTGTCCAAACTCCGGCACTTACAGTTTCACATTAGAAACTTAACATAGCTTAACTAATAAAGTCAGTCGAGTCAATAACAGGCTTCCTCCCGAACCGCATACTAGCCTACTCAATAGTGTGTTAGTATAAAAAGGCATAAATAAGGGCATACTGTGTTGGCATACTATTTAGTAGACTAGTATACGATTTGGGACGTACCAACAGTTCAAACCAAACCAAATCCGGTTGCACATTCGCTTTCGTCAAAGTACCGTCACTTCCGTTTGAACTTCAAACCTCAGCTTGTATTCGGTACTAAAAAGCATCACATCAATATAAAAACAAAATGTCTATTATATTACGAGTAATGGCGCGTGTCTGAGAGTCACGTGACACTGATGCAGACCTTATAAATAGTACCACGAGGAAACCAGAACATCACAAAACTACTGAACATTGTTATTATGTTAAACAGAGGGCTGATAACAGCTAAAGAAAATGTACAAGATGGTCAGAACAAAAACATATTAAAGAGAAGTTACATTTCTATGTATATGCTATGAACATGTAACATTGGATGACACAACAGTGTTGACACGGAGTATGCAAGGTCTCAGAGGACCTGTGTTGTGCCTAATTCTGAGTCCCCAGCAGAATCCGGTTCCCCCTCCAGTTGTACCTAGACTAAAATCAATCTCAGGACACATTCTCCAGACTAAGCCAGCAAAATAAAGGAGATTTTAATAAGACAGTCCATCCAAGAGATGGAGTATTATTGTGTTATAAGTGTTGTGCCAAATTCTGACTCCCTGACAGAATTCTACTTATTTTGCGTACACACGCATCATGAACGCAAACAGACCCTACATTTGAGACTCGCAAATTTGCTCATTTCATGACCTGAAGCCAAAAGTGAGTTTCACATGTGTCCATTTGCTTTATTGAGTAAGGAGTAGATTTTTTCTGGGGAATTTAGCACGACACCTGTTAGACCAAGAATAAACAGTATTGACAAAATCATGTCAAAGATTGTCTGCTGCAAGAGACACAAAGTAGTTATCTTTGGAGAAAGGTGAACCGTCTGTGCAGCCAAACATTTGCAAAAACGATCACTACAATGTGGCGGCTAGGTATCTATGGGACAATTCAGTCTCTCCAGTTAACTTGGTGACATGATTTTGGATTGTGGGAGGTAACAGGAATACCCGTTATGAAGCCCACAAGGAGAACCTGCAAACTGCACAGATAGGACCCGGAACGCCCCACCTGGGGATCGAACCCAGGACCGCTGTGATGGGATAGTGCTACACACTAAACCACAATGCTGCCCTGAACCATTGTAAATATTTTGCAAAGTGATATTTTATTTTGATGTCTCAAAATATACATTTTCACAGCTGAAAACTCAATTGTAGTTCACAAGACCTTGGTGGGATTACTTAAACGAAAGTCTACACTATAAAACTGTCAACAGTTGCTTAATCAAGAGCAGCCATTGAACAAGAATGCTAATAAATACCAAGCAAAAAAATTTGTTATGAAATGGCTGGACGACCCTGTATATATTGTACTTGCTGTATTTAAGGACATGACCATATGTGTACTGTATTATGTCCACAATGCTCTTATATAAATGAATACATTAATTTTTATTAAATTACTCTCTATATATCTACATTTATATTCCTTTTGTGTCAGTGGAATTCCAACACATCAGACTTTTCCTAGCATGTCGGTTGTTCAATTTGAGTCATTTACCGCCATCAAAGCAGCAATAACTTAGTAATTACTGTGCAGAAAATGCAATAATATATATTTCTATACATAAATACAGAAATGGTTACTCAAAAGATTTTATTTAGGTACGGTTTTCCCCTTCGCAACACATTTGATTCTTGTTGACATTTTTATATTTAAACATTTTTGGCTTAAATATATTTGTGATTTATCCACACAAACCTGATGGCAGAGTGATACATTTACATTTAGGCTGGAATAGAAAAAAAACACGAATTCCAGTTTGATTGTAAGCTGGGGTCATCTTGGAGAAGTGAGCAACTTGCTCAAGGGCCCAACAGAGGATGCATCGTAGACCTGGATTTTGGACTCTTGGCTGTTCAGGTGAATATAATTTCATGCTTATTGGTCTACCACATTGACTCACATTGAAAACAAATGATTTAACACAAAAAATATTTCATGACATTAATTGTTATTGCCTATATTTAGGCAATGATTACCCTTCATGCACTGATAAATCCAATTGATCAGTCTACATAAATGTAAGTTTCATGTAGATTTTAAAAAGATGTCACGCTGGGTTCCTATTTTTTGAAAATCATCAGCAGTTGAAATCTTTCAAAGTTCAATATAAGTGGCTATTCAAAGCAGTTGAAAACACTTTGGTGTTATGTTTAGACATCAAGATCATCATCTGGGTCTTCTTCATCAAAGTCGTCACTTGCATCAGGTTCATACATAATACGCCCAGAACCCTGGTTTGGCCTCAGCAAAGCGGATTTCCTGCAGTTTAAAAAAAAGAATTAAAAAAGCATAAAAATCAGATAAACTGATCATTAAAGTCATGGTATGTGTATGAAGAGTGCTGAAGTACACAAAATAAATACAATTGGTTACATTTATGATAGGATATACATTTACTGGTTACAAAAATTTGATCAGTTCAAGTGTTCAACTAGCACAATGTTCTCCCCTGTGTCACAATGTTCCACCTGCAAATCTTTAGACTGTGGGAATAAGAGGTGACAGTGTAACTCACTGAGCCACCATGCTGCCTACACCCTGTATTTACATGGATATTATCTACTGAATGCAGATATTATCAATTATATGGAAATTTTCATGAAAAGCATAATTTAGTCAATCTACTTTTTAAGAGGCACTGTCAAAAGTCCACTCAAGGCTTTAAATAGTCATCCTTCAGGTCCCTTAAATTATTAATTGATTGATCAATGAAATCAATTTATCTTACTTTTCTTCACTGAAGATGAAAGGGAGTGCAACCTTTTCCTTTGCTTCTTTCTCAACCGCAGACAAACAGAGATTAAAGGTTAGATTTAATGTTGGATCCATCTGCAGAATGGAATATGAAACAATATATATTTAAAAAATAAAAAATACAATTAGAACAAATATTTAGGAAAAATGTAAAAAAAAAAAAGAAAAACAGATCAGTTTACCTCATTACTGTCCATATCGCTGTGTACATGTCCAGATTGACCAGCTTTACTTTCTATGGATAGTGTGAGGTCATCGGTTATACGAAAACACTCATGCTAATAGGAAACAAAAATAATAAAGTCTATATTGAATTTAAAAACAAAACCTATGTTGAGCAATTGAATTAAATGTTTTTAAACAGTAATTACCTCTTGAAGAACCTTCCCGGATTTTTTCCGGCGTGTTGTTTTGGCTACTGCATATGGTGCATTGCATGCAGGGGACACAGAGATAGTAGTGCTGGCTAAATGACAAATAGTTTCTGTGATACCGTGCTGATGAAGATCCATGTGGAGCAAACCAATGATCATGTTGACAAAGCCCCCTGGTCAATAAAAACAAGTTAATATATTATGCATTCTTTTAAGGATCTCAAACTATTTGATTATATCTATTAAATAATTATATAATCTTATTTACATTGTTGGTATATACTATAATACACAAATGTACAAGAGATAGATGGAAGTAATTTATAATATAACATTGGTTTTCCTTTAAATGAAAATAATTATTAGCATATTGATATTTTAGGACGGCTCCGAATATGACCTATACAGATCCAATCCAACAAGCAAGAAATGGCAAAAGATGTGTCAGATGATAAAATGTCAAACAATAATATTATAAAATGCCAGGGTATGTAAATTAAAAATGCTACACAAAATGGACACACAAATTTAAATGTGTTGCACAACAAACCTCTTTTTAGTTTCTGTAGTTCTTGGCAAATAAACACTGGGTCACGATGTCTTAAAACCCACGACAGAGAGTCAATGACGAGAACAGAAGCTTTGCCGTGTTGTTTCTCATGAATTAGACGCCTGATCTCTGATGTGCAGAACTGCTTCAAAGTGAATGAGGACTGATTAGTCCAGCCCAATGGATCGCTGTATGCATTATGAAAGTGTAACCTATTAATAAAAATATATCAGTTAAAATGCTTTAAACTGAATTTATTATTTGTGTCTAAATAAATACGGTAAACTGTTCAAATTACAAAAGTATTATGCAGTAGAAATTCATTTGTTTATGTCTTGAATGATTAAGACTTACAAGTGTTTGTAACTGCTGTCCAATCCTGCAATTAGTTCTTGCTCAGAAACTTCAAAACCCAACACATGAACAGCTTCCTCCCTTAAAAAACACATTATACAGCTATATTACATAAGTTATATATAAATATTTGAATTATTAATGAGATTGGAAACTGCAATTGAGCAATTAAAAGACATTTCTAACAAGTTTCTTTACAAACCTTACTGGGTTTAATTGGATGTTTTCACAATATTTCTCATTTTCTCCCAATTAAGCGAGTCCAACTGGGTCATGCTTTCACTCCACTAGTGTCAACCCTGCTCTGATTGTTTGTAAAACTAACAAATATACTATAAATTGTCTTTTAAATCACTATCAGTTTTAAGGTTTGGAGCAACTGATACTGCGTCCAAAAACTACCAAGTTAGTTTGCAAACAAAGATTGTTCTTTTTCGCTGTTCTGCAAATACTGTTCTGCAACTGCAAAGTCTTATTTAGAGTTCAACAGATGCTTGATGTCCAAATGTCCAGGTAAGAAATCATCTATAATGAATATTAAAGCATGGTTAAACTATGTGTTTTATTATCTGTAACAAAAGTTGGTTTATTTACAATTTGTTTAAGATAAGCTGGCAGCGGTCTTGGCTTTTTAAAATGTATAATTTTATGAGCAAAAAATTACATTTCATAATTCAAAATGAAGTTTTTGCAATGTATGACCTCACTGAATAATTTCCTAAAGCTGTAATATTTGATCAAATGATCCATTTTACAATAAAATTAATAACGATGGTTAAGTCATACAGTGAGCCACAACTATTAAGGACACAATTTGTTTGTAAAATCCCAATTTGCAAAAGTGCTTTTAATTGTAATGAGAAAATTACATGTAAAACTAATAAACTGAGACAAAATTAAGGACTTTGATGACACCATTAGGGTAATTATTTAATCAAACTATTGCAGTTTTAAACATCCAAAATCTAGATACTAAGGGATCTGTAATCCAAATGTCACTGGTTCAAACCTCACTATTGCCAGGTTGCTGCTGTTGGGCCCTTAAGCAAGGCCCTTAACACTCAATTGCTCTGACTATAAACTGTAATGAAAGTTGTTTTGGATGAATGCTGATAATGTACACGAATGTGTATTATATGCTCTTCTAGGTTAATCTTGGTTACACATAACCACACGCAAACATAAAAATATAAATTGTTGACACTGTAAATAAACGCCTCGATGCAGAACCTGAAAAGTAAACAACTACTTACCTCTTTAAAGCACAGTTCATGTAATATTTAAGCAGACGACGTCCAGAATACGAGGCTGTATCTGAAAATGAATGTGTCAAGTACAACTTTAAATAAGCATCAGCTGCACAGCGAGATTCTACAATATATTGTGAACACTAGTCCAAAGAAGAGAAGCGTTACCTTTAATAATAATCAATCCTCCAGCTTCTGCTCCATGCAACAAATCTAACAACATTGTGAACACTTTCAGATCAGAACGTGAAAGTACAAACCTAGTGTGGAAGAATATACTAACTTATTATATCTGTCTGGTTAGTTTTAGTACGTCTACAACATCATAACTAAGTGAAACATGTTCTACTAAATGGACTGTGTGTGTCAGTTTGGGTAGTAAAATCGCGTCCCAAATGCATCCTTCAAACACTCAGCCAGTGCACTAAACACTACTAGGTCAGTTACCTTCATGCCCCCTATCGAGAAAAGCAGGACGTGATTTAGGATAACGCATTTTACTTTTTCGTCAACCAGACTGCGCCTTACGGTATGCAATTGAGCACTACCGCCACCTAGTGCACTGTTTGATAAACTAATAATGTTCCAGCTAGCTGCCCACAACAAAGGTGTTGTGCCGAATTTCGACTCCTTGCAAGAATTATACTTCCACCTCATCTCCGGGATGGAATGTCTCATTAAGATCTTTCTTTTGCTGGCTTATCTTGGTCTGTAGAATGTGTCCTTAAATGCATGGAAGTATTATAGTATTGCTATTATTGTATATCCATAATAGAAAATAATTATCTATCTATAATTATTCATGACAGTTTTAATAGTAAACAGAAACTTGGCCAAATTAATCGTTTAATTTGCTCACTACGTGCACTAAACCAACGCCACTATACCTATGGTAACATAAATATGAGTAGCGTTATTTATTAGTAAGAGTGATTTGATTGATTTTTACCCTTTTAGTCGAAATCGACCCTGGGTCACTCTTTGGATCGTTACCGATCCCAGAGTATTTCGGCAATTTCATTTTACAGGGTA
>JAOUQU010017383.1:0-18225 GCA_028566735.1 Ammoglanis amapaensis | reverse complement strand
TTTGAGCCCAGTATCCACCACACCAGTCCAAAGAGAATAAAATACTAGATCAAGTTTTATTCTCTTAATTTTTATATTTTATTTCTGAATCCCTCTCAAAATTAAGGGTGCGGCTTAGATTCGGTTTAAAGGTTTATATATAGAAGTATTAAATTCTTTTAAATTTTAATACACTCAGTCTAAACGGCAGGGACGACACACTCTCAGATCTGTCCACAATATATTATTATGAAAACACACTGATATATATTACATTATTATATGCACATAAATCTTTACTAATGATTTAATATTATTTGTGAATAAACCCACATGAGCAGTGATACAGCAGAACAAAATACAGACAGACAGGTAGGTAGTAGATAGACAGGTAGGTATAACTTACACAGAACTAAATGCACAATGTCTTGCTCACAATGATGCTGTACTTTGATGTCGTCGTCATATTCTGAGGATTTATTTACTGTAACGGTGTAAAGCACTATCACGCTGTCTCCTATTTACTCACCCAGAACTAATTTAACTTAGTCTGATCTGTAGTTTTACAGTTAAAGTTTTCAGGATCCAAACGTCCCCTCACGGCGGCAATCCGAGCGTAGAAGCACCACTATCGATCACTATTGAGTTATTGTCCTTATCACAAGTAATTGTCATGTTTTGTGTATTGTGACTCCACTCGTGAGCTAACAAGTGCAGTTGTTACCATAACGACTACGACAAGAGCCCGAGAAAATCAGTTAGTCATTACACATGTACAGATGTACAGGACGACGAAATGTCTCTCTTGGCATATCCCAACTTGTCTGGAAGTCGGGGGTCAGAGCGCTATTACAGGGTCAGTCGACGTACAGCTCCCCCTGGAGCAGACGGGCTTAAGGGTCTCGCTCAAGGATCCAGCAGTGGCTGTGTAGCAGAGCCTGGATTTAAACCCAGAACCCCTGATTTACACAGCCAAGACTGTTGGGTCCTGACAATAAACTGGCGTCCTATCCGGGCCTTATTAAAGAATGATCAAATATATAGTCAAATATGATTACGGTTACCGTGACAGCCTTCCATCGCAAAGAAAGACTTTTGATTAAACTCCTGATTTAGGTTTCGTTCTTTCTTTACCATGCGACATCTCTCACGGCGTCTTCTCAGCTTCTCGCGCCGACGCTTTTCCCATTGGCTGGAGTGTGTCACGTACACGAGCATGCTCATTATTACCAAGTGCACTTCCTCTAATGTCACCGAGTACACTTCTGTCTAGTGTTAAGTGTTGGGACAGGGTGGGGGGGTGACGGACGATGCAGGACCGTTCAGTCGAATAAACCAGGCCTTTGATGCTGCTCTGTCCAATCGGGACCTGTCCTAGTAACGTCACGTGACTCGCCGAGAGTCAACTGCCAGACCGAAGGATGTCGAATCTGTTGATCTGAAGCGACAGGGAAACACAATCTGCACTAGTCATTCCTGTTGAATGGCAAGGTCGTGAATATTGAGTGTTGGGGGGCAGGGGGGAGTTTGAGGGGGGGTCGTTTTTCTGCTATACGCTTAAATACTTGGCTTCTAGTTTTGGATTCTTCTCGTACGTATGTAGTGTAACATTATGAGCCTTCGACAGGGTGAAATAAAGAACACTGATGATCGTTATGTCATTTCTAACGACCGGTTTGGAGCATCTTCGAAACTGTAGCTCTTGTGGGCTGTTCCTAGGCTGCCAAGGAGGCCAAGGAAGGGACTGAGGTCATGAACATGCAAACTCCCCACAGAAAGTCCCCAGCCCGACCCGGGGATCGAACCCGGGACTTCTTGCTGTGAGGCGACAGTGCTAACCATTCAGCCACCGTGCCGCCCCTGTTCAGACTAAGAATGTAAAAATTTAACAGCAGGAGGCGCATGTTGTTTAACCCAAAGCATGAATCTAGTATTTTGCAACTTCCTCAGAATTAAAATGACGTTTATTGTTTAGATTTTAAAAATGATCACAAATGCTTCTTTTTTTGCTAACCAGAAATAGTTAAAAAAAACATTTGATAATTTAATAGTCAATCATTTGTCTTGAATTTCATGTTTTTTTTAAGAAATCATATGATGAACCCATCGTTCCCTCCCTAAATATGCAAAGCGCTATTATGAGCACTTTTCAAAACTGAAATTAGCGTCCATTTACTAAGTATAAACCCTAGGTTTCAGTTCGTAGATAATTCTAAAGAGAGGAAGTGCAAAGCATTTAAATTCCAAGAACATAAAAAGACACAAAAAACAGAGAACACTGCAAGATCAACAATTATGTCTCAAAATAACGATGACAGAGCTGCATGTCTGAAATAACAGCTGAACTTGAAGCTTTTTTTACACAGTGACTCTTAGACAGAATGAGAATTGTCTGATAAAAACAGTGCAGTGGACATGCAGATATGAAATCAAATCGGCATTCACAACACGTGCTGACTTTTCTGGTTTAGCTAATAAATCTCAGTCTCACTCAAATCCAATATTAAAGAGACGGCATTTAAACTCGGGTTGGATTACAAAATGTCTCCCTGGAACCGCTGATTATCCAAGACACACTTCAGGAGGAACAGAGTTCCAAAAAGTTCCTTTTGGGGGGGGGATCAGAACATAAATCTATGAACTATCAACGTTTATCAAAAATCGAAATGAATCGATTCACTTGGTGCATTGATTCGAATCTGTGATTCTTTCAAGATGGTTTTTTAACACCATGGAAGTAATTGTTAATTAATTCACCTCATTTTACTATTTCTTCTCAGAAAAAAGTATTCATTTAATTAACCAAATAAATGCCATTTTATATCTGACATAGGAAAAGACCATCTAAAATAATAGCTAGAATTTTAATAGCTCTTTTCTAAAGCCCCACGGATGCCGCAAACCAAAAGCAAAGCCAAAACTAGGTTGTCTCACATTTTGTGTATATTAAACCAACTACTATTACCATTTTTTTTGTGAATCACTACATCCCCAATAATAAATATTTCAAATTCAATGATGTCTAATTATATATTATCATTTTTATAATATTTATTTATTCATTCATTATATTTTATTTATAATTTTTCTATGGATCAGGTATGTGTCTGAAATCAAATTTGAATGAATGGATGAATTTATCATTTAATGTATTATTGCGTAATTGAAACGTTTTTATTTAAAGCACTATTCTGTTAATATTCAAATATTGTCACGATTTATTTATTATTTAATGTTTTATTCTGTTTTTAAATTAAAATATACTTCACATACTACCCTGTATAATTTTAAATAGCTTTTATAACTGTAATAATATTGTTGCTCTCCCCATTCTGCATCATCCGTGTATAATGAGTAGACATGAAAAATTTATGCAACTACAAAAACAACACAAAGAGCATCGCTGCTGCACATCAGGAACTAATGTACAAAACTACCTGGTACAAAACTAATTTATGTTTTTGTCAATAACACATTGCAGTCGGTGCTTGCAAACTACAAATGTATTATAAATATTACAAATTTTCTCATTCAGATTATATACAGTCAAAAAGTGGGAAATTAAAAAACCTCCCCAACTGCAGCAGGTGCTCACAGGAGGGACTAGAACCAGCGACCGGTTGTTGAGCAACCAAGACCCATTGGTGTGAATCATAAATGCAAAATTTCAATCATGCAAACAATAGAGACTGTTAATGGTAACACCACAGCGTGGATGTTGAGTCAAGTATTTCTGGTATAGTTTGCAACTGAATAAAAAAATATTGTTTAGATAAATAAAAAACACAAATAATTATTTTACAAATAATAAACTGAATCGTTGTGTTCAGTTGTTTAAAAATTGTGAAAACATTGTATTGTATGGTGACATGTGTCAGCATGTCATGGGTGTTTAACTGCTGATGAGGTGCTGCGGTATGAGCCATTTCATTTTAAACATTCCTGCCGTTAGTAAAATATTAAACGTCTATTGGCAAAGGTAAAACCCAAAGCATCTCAAAATTTACATGAAGCTACAAAACCACAATAAACAACCTCAAGATAAAACGACATAAAGCAGAGTTTGCGCACAGGCTAAAATACATTATACCAAAAGTCCCTGAAAAGCAGTTGTAGGATAACCGGAAAACACCAAAAGCAAAAATAATTCCGATAATAAAGTCACTTATAACATACAATGGTGGAAGCATCAAAAATGAACACTGATTTCATTATTTCACATTACAAACATCATTGGAAAGTGTTCGGTTGGATTACATTACTGACTCCCGGGTGCAGTGGCTAAGGCTGCCTATCACGCTGTGCAAGTGTGCTCACTACTGCCCCCTAGTGTGTGTTCATTAGTGTGTGTAAATGTGTGTTTTACTGCACTGATTTGGTTAAATTCAAAATCTAAACAAATTTCTAATATGCATAAGTATAAAATAAGAATTAAACTTCAAAGCCAAACTGAATTCAAAAATGTTTTCTCGATTGATTCTTTAAATGAGCAATGTTACATAAAAAGCATAGTGTTCGAAATGTATGAATGCAAAAAAAAATCTGCATTTGTAGGTGTGGCTGCAACACGCTGAAAATAAGCATTTTTTTATTTTTTTTATTTTCAGCAACAATTATTTGGCAATGCAATCTATAATAAAAATCGATTGAATATTAATAAGTCCCGAGAAAGATTAATACTCCTATCTAGTCGATTAACGAGCAGCTATTCAAACCACAAATTAGGCATGCAAACAACCTATTTGTCAAAAGCGATGCACAAATACAGTAATCTTGTTTTAATTCATGCATGTGGTGAAAACATCTGCAAGAAATGCAGGTGAACTAAATGCCCCAAAGAAGCATGGACTCTGCAAAGAACTGCTGACTCACATCGTTTCCCACAAGCAGATTTTAATACGAAAATGTTCAGAGAGAAAGAAAAGGCTGAAAGAAAGAAATCTTATAACGGGGCTCATGGGGGGCTGTACAACATCCACACCTGACAGAAACAGTGCAGAACTGGGAATAAATAGATGCAAACACAGAAACAGATGTGATAGCACAAACATTTAGAATTGCACTGAAATTAATTGTAATTTTTCCTAATTTCAGGCAACATTCTGCCACAGGGGGCGCTAATTTCTCAGAATGAAAACGACATTTACATTGAAACGCACACGCATTTTAAAAAATCTGCAAAACTAATCGTTTTCCTAAACGCGCAAAGATGCGGAGGATGAACGATGCGTCGCGGATAAAGTCAGGATCAGTGCGCCAACACCAAGGTGCGAATGAATTCGCCGAATAGGCGCAAAATTCGCACGAAAATTCGCCAAATATGGCCGCTGCTTCTTCTTTTCTATGCACTGCCATTACAGCTCGCAGACGGCACACAAAATTTAGCAAAAAGAAAAAAAAATTACTAAAACAAAAACGCAACTTGAGGTGCCACGTCGATATGGCGCTGATTAAACAGAATAAATGAAACGGTGCAAACTTGCGACACATTTAGAACACAGCACAAGTCTCGCATTCAGGTCAGAATTGAAAAAGAAGCGAAGTTGTGATCTTACCAGCAGATTCGCCAAATCCGGAAAGACGCAGAAAGAAAGAATTTTTTTTTTTGCGCTTTATTTAAAAAATAAAAAACCACCGCACCTTCGGTCCCTCAAAAAAAAGCGATGCGGGTCAAAGCACCGATTTTCTCTTTTCCATGCCAGTACAGAGGGATCCTCCCTCCCACCCGGAATGACGAAAGCTCGATTCTTGTCCGTGTTTTTTCTTTTTTCAATTCCAATGCGAGAAATTTTCAAATCGAATCTCATTTTGTTTCTCCTCCTCCTTTCATTTCATTTCCTATTTCACACCCGCGCTGTGTTTCTCCGCTGCTGGCTGTCAGAAGCAGGAGTACAGAGGAGCACACGAAGCACGAGAATTAGTTGTAAAATGTGCACAAAAAGACGGGAGAAGGAGGGGAAAAGAAACAGCAGCGAGTCTGCAGCAGGAGATCCGGCCGCCATTACACTGAAAAACCCCTCTGACATGCACCATAGTGATGTTAATGATAATGAGTCTAGTTCTAATAAAGATCATCGTGTTGTTATTACAAATTAATTCTATATATACATTATATACAATTAAACACAGTAATGGATAATCCACTATCCAATCACTAACATGTTTTTGGACAGTGGGAAGAAACCATGTTGTAGTGTACATCTGCACTCATGCAGCAAAAATATTCCAAATGCACGACTAAAGACTTTTAATATGTTTTTTTTAATAAATGGACACACGTATTTCTAATAGTATATATACTTTTTAACTAGATATAGTTATTAAATTGCAGAATGTTTTTTTTGCAAGATGCAGCCACTGTCGGGCCCGAACAACACACTCAAGCTAACACATCGTACTGTATATTGTAGTATTGTTATTATTACTGCTATAATCATTACTATTATTCTGTTCTCCAGTAAAAAGAATTTGCACAGATTAAATCATAAGTCATATATAAGATATGAAAGTCACTAGTGTTTTCCGCTACTCAGGTGCAAAGTAAAGTAAATTTTATACTGATAACTTGAGCTCAAACCCTATAGAACAGCATCCAGAACGATGTGCGCTCACAGACCTTGAACTGATTTGCATAACACGTTTTCTAGCTCACGTACACAAATGGTAAGAAAATAACCCGCAGCACTGATGCTTAATAATTATAAAAATGCTGGAACACAGTGGTGTTTTTAGATGCCGATCAAAACGGTTGGTGCAGGGTCAACTCTAAAACAGACACATAAATCATTGCATGTCTGTCATATAACTGTACATGTACGGAATACATGAGGGTTTTTTGCTGTGGCAAAAATATGGAGGTTTGTGCAATGCTAAGCGGCGCAATAACATAACAGACAAAAAATGGTGCATTTGACATTATTATTTTAAAAAAATAGAACAGAACATGTGAATCTTTTAGGGGTCCCGACATATTGTGTTCCGTAATATTGCCATTGTTTTTATGACTTGAAGCTGAGGTTGTTTGTGTGTTGGTGTCAATGCAATGCTCAAATCGAATAGTTCAGAATCTAGGTGCTGATGTGCTAGTGTAGAATCCCTCTTCTTCCCCTGGGTGCTGTGAGAGTAAAATGAAATAATAGCTGCAAAGGAGAAAAGACCGAAAGACAAAAGGGAAAAACACCTTAGTCTGGTGCTTTTGCTTCATCACCGAGAAGGGAAATGCAAATTCATGACCCATGGGTGTTTAATTAAAGCAAACTCAAGTAATAAATTAATCCCACGAAAGCTGAAACAAATGAAAGCACAGATACTGGTAAGACTGGTGCAAATGGTCTGCCCCTTGTTTATCAGGCTTTGATTCCTTGCCAAAAATGCAAATGGAAATACTGGACAAAGCCTGTACAGTATTGGCACCCATCCACCATCAAGCATTGATAAATAATGTATAAACATGCAGAGCAAATTTTGTAATTTTCGTAATTAATGCTGTGATAACTGAAAACAATAGTCGTAGATGTTTTCATCCTTCATTTGATTTATAGTCGACTGTATCTGCCAAAACACTTAAATAAACCCTCCATGTTTGAACAAAATCCATCCATTCATTCTCTTAAAATTATTAAAAAATAAATTGTTTGGTTTCTAGAAACAAGCCATTTTTATTTCAGTGTTATTATGATGTAATAACTGCCTTATTCCTTCCGTGTTATCATTGTTTGATTTTCAACAGCTGTGCTATGTGCACACATTACAACAGATGGATCTAACATTGAATATAAACAGTAGAATCATGCTGCGAGAGGGATCTGAACCTACTGTTCATGGCAAGTGAGCAGATGATCTGTAAGTACTTTAGAGATTCTAGCTATGTTGAGCTAAGCACATAGTAATATCATCTTATGTTTTGCTGGTCATACAGTGTGAATGATTTTGTTTATTAATTATCAGGAAGTTATTAATGTACAAGCAAACACGTGCATTGATTTCAGCGTGCAGTTCTGCTCAGGAAACATTTTTCATTACACAATTTTGCAGACAAGTCATGCGAATGCAATTACACTGAGTTGTGTTGTAAACATGCGCGCGCACACACACACACACACACACACACTGGTATACTGGTGAACTGATTTGATGTGATACAACAGAACAATAAGCTATTCTGTGCCTGATAACTCACAGACCTGTCAACGCTGGGACAGAAATGCTAATTAGGGATGACTAAACACACTCCATCATCTCAAAACAACAGTTTCTGCCCACGCTGTTTTTAATAGCGTGTTTGTAAGAACCGGGCACTCTTGTTGGATTAGAAATCTGCAGTCGATTGGTGGTCATTGAGGTCACTGTGAGAGTCTGGCCAGGTCATTAAGGTTCATCATTTGAGACCTTAAGGGTCATCCGCTATGGTGTTATACCCATTATGTGACTTGCTATGTGACTTGTTACATATTTGTATGTTTATTTTAAATTATTACATTATTTTATATTCCAAAACAGCTGCATTGAGTAATAGGAAGGGTGTCCACCACAATAAATTATTCTTTTGATCTATCCATCTATCTATCTAGTGAAATATACACTAGTGAGCATACGTGATCGGTGCAGTTGGCAACCCCAGCCACAGCACCTGGGGAGATGTTAGGGGTACAGTGTCATGCTCTTCAGTCATGACCTGCTGACACGCAGAAAAGAAATCAGCAACCTTCTGACCACACGTCCAGTTCTCAACGTTTCATTGAGGATTGCTGCAATTCCAAAACATTCCTACCATTTAAAACTGAAGGAAAGACTAACAGATTTTGCTAAGCTAGTGAGTAGAATACATTTAACCAGGGGGACTGTACTCTGAACTTTCATAATAAAAGTGTGAATTATTTACAGTTCTATAATGAACTTTTATGGTTATGTGGCCACTTTATGGTGCTACTGTGTAACTTCACAGTAATTTTGTTGACAGTTCCATTATAAACTTTTGCAACAGTATCATTAATTATTTCACAGTTCTACTCTAAAAATATTTTACAGTTTTAATTTGAATTGAGTTGACTGAATGGGCAACACTGTTGCCTAACTTTAATAATGTACTGGGTTTAATCCCCAGGTGGGAACTATGTGTGTAATTTCTTTCTTTGTGTGTAATTTGCATGTTCTCTTCATGTCTGCGTTTACCATGTTTCCTCCTACAGTCCCAAAATATGATGGTGAGATGAGATGCAAAAACTACAAATAAGACTGTTGTGAGCTGATGAATCACTTGAAACTTTGTCTGTAATGAATGCAACTAAAGTGTGAAAAATGACATATTCAAATAAACAAATAAATTGGTGGTAATTTGGCGACTTTGTGATTCAAAATAAGTACACACTGGGTTTAGTACCTGTAGAATCTTGTGAAGGTTTGTAGAACCCTGTCATGGTTTGTAAAATCCTTTCAGGGTTTATAGGACACTGTCAGGGTTTGTACGACCCTGTCAAGGTTTGCTGAACCCTGTCAAGGTTTGTAGGACCCTGCCAAGGTTTGTCAGACCCTTTTTAGGGTTTCTACGACCCTGTCGAGGTTTGTAGGACCCCATCAAGGTTTGTCGGCCAAGGGTTTGATGGCCACTGTCAGGGTTTGGAGGACCCTGTCAAGGTTTGTAGGATTCTGCCAGGGTTTATATGACCCTGTCAAGGTTTGTTGGCCCCTGTCAGGGTTTGTAGCACCCTGTCAGGTTTTTTAGGACCCTGTCAGGGTTTATAGGACCCTGTCAAGGTTTGTAAGACCCTTTCGTGGTTTGAAGGACCTTGTCGGGGCTTGTAGGACCCTGTCTAGGTTTGTCGAACCCTGTCAAGGTTTGGCGGACCCTGTCAGGGTTTGGCGGACCCTGTCAGGGTTTGTTGAACCCTGACTAGGTTTGTAGGACCCTGTCAGAATATTTTGGACCCTGTAAAGCTTTGTAGGAACCTGTCAGGGTGGGTCGGACCTTTTCAAGGTTTGTAGGACCCTGTCAGGGTTTGTCGGTCCCTGTCAGGGTTTGAAAGACCCTGTCAGGGTTTGAAGGTCCCTGTGAGGTTTTGTCGGACCCTGTCAAAGTTTATAGAACCCTTTCAGGCTTTGTCGGACTCTGTCAGGGTTTGTCAGATTTTGTCAAGGTTTGTAGGACCTTGTCAGGGTTTGTCAGACCCTGTGAAGGTTTGTAGGACCATGTCAGGGTTTGTCGGACCCTGTAAAATTTGTCGGACCCTGTCAGGGTTTGTAGAACCCAGTCATGGTTTGTAGGACCCTTTCAGGGTTTCTAGGACCCCGTTGGGGTTTGTAGGACCCTGTCACAGTTTGTCGGACCCTGTCAAGGTTTGTAGGACCCTGTCAGGTTTTTTAGGACCCTGTCAGGGTTTGTCAGACCCTGGTTGGGTTTGTAGGACCTTGATAGGGTTTGTTAAACCTTGTCAAAGTATGTAGGACCCTGCCAGGGTTTGTAGGACCCTGTCAAGGTTTGTAGAACCCTGTCATTGTTTGTACGACCCTGTCAAGGTTTGTCGGACCCTGTCAAGGTTTGTTGAGCCCTGACTAGGTTTGTAGGACCCTGCCAGTTTTTGTCGGACCCTGTGAAGGTTTGTAGGACCCTTTCAGGGTTTGTAGAACCCTGTCAGGGTTTATCGGACCTTGACAGCGTTTGTTGGAACCTGTCAGGGTTTGTCGGACCCTGTCAAGGTTTGTAGGACCCTGTCAGGGTTTGCCGGACCCTGTCAAGTTTTGTCGGACGCTGTCAGGATTTGTAGGACCGTGTCAGTGTTTGTTGAACCCTGTCGTGCTTCGTATGATCCTTTCGGAGTTTGTCGGACGCTGTCAGGGTTTGTAGAACCCAGTCAGGGTTTGTAAGTCTCTGTCCGGGTTTGTAGCACCCTGACAGGGTTTGTCGGACCCTGTCACGGTTTGAAGGACCCTGCCAGTTTTTGTCGGACCCTGTGAAGGTTTGTAGGACCCTTTCAGGGTTTGTTGGACCCTGTCAGGGTTTGTTGGACTTTGTCAAGGTTAGTAGGACCTTGTCAGGGTTTGTCAGACCCTGTGAAGGTTTGTAGGACCGTGTCAGGGTTTGTCGGACCCTGTCAGGGTTTGTAGGACCCAGTCAAGGTTTGTAGGACCTTTTCAGGGTTTGTCAGACCCTGTCAAGGTTTGTAGGACCCATCAGGGTTTTTACGACCTTGTCAAGGTTTGTCAGAGCCTGGTTGGGTTTGTAGGACCTTGCTAGGCTTTGTTAAACCTTGTCAAAGTATGTAGGACTACCTGTACCTGTAGAATCTTGTGAAGGTTTGTAGAACCCTGTCATGGTTTGTAAAAACCTTTCAGGGTTTATAGGACGCTGTCAGGGTTTGTAGGACCCTGTCAAGGTTTGAAGGATCCTGTCGTGGTTTGTAGGACCCTTTCAGGGTTTGTAGGACCCTGTCAAGGTTTGAAGGATCCTGTCGTGGTTTATAGGACCCTGTCGGTGTTTGCAAAACCCTGTCATGGTTTGTAGGACCCTGTCAGGGTTTGTCGGACCCTGTCAAGGTTTGTAGGACCTTGTCAGGGTTTGTCAGACCCTGTGAAGGTTTTTAGGACTGTGTCAGGGTTTGTCGGACCTTGTAAAAGTTTGTCGGACACTGTCAGTGTTTGTAGGACTTTGTCGGACCTTGTTAATTTTTTAGGACCCTGTCAGATTGTGTTGGACCTTGGCCAGGTTTGTAGGACCCTGTCAAGGTGTTTAGGACCCAGTTGGGGTTTGTGAGATCCTATCAGGGTTTGTAGGACCCTATCAGATTTTGTCGGACCCTGTCAGGGTCTGTAGGACACTGTCAAGGTTTGAGGGACCCTGTCAGGATTTGTATTACCCCGTCATGGTTTGTAGGACCCTGTCAGAGTTTGGAGAACCCTTTCAAGGTTTGTAGAACAGTTATATGTTAAACCAAAACAGTGTTTGTTGGACCATGTCGTGGTTTGTAGGATCTTTTCAAAGTTTTTCGGACCCTGACAAGGTTTGTAGGACCCTGTCAAGGTTTGAAGGACCCTGTCAGGATTTTTATTACCCCGTCATGGTTTGTAGGACCCTGTCAGGGTTTGGAGAACCCTTTCAAGGTTTGTAGAACAGTTATATACAGTTGTACTCTGGAAAAGTCTAATGCTTACCATAAACTTTTATATTAGAAAACATTCATCCATTATCTTGTTTTTTTTTACCGGTTGACCTGACTGCATGTGTGACTTTGGGCAGAAACTGGATTTCCTGCAGGAAACCAACACAGACAAAGGTAGATTATGCAAACTCCACACAGAAAGCCCTGGATTGCCTTAACCGAGATTCAAATTGGAATCGAACTTCTTGATGTGGGGTGACAGTACTAACCACTAAGCCACCGTGCAGCACCTTACAGTAAATTACACAATTTGGCCATTTCAGTTTTACTGTAAAAGATCTTTGCACTTGTTTCCTGGATATTGTATTAAAAGTAGCCGTTTAAAGTTAATTTGAAGCTTTAAATGTAAATGTAGTGTTTGTGCAACCGAAACTCAACTGTGTTGTGCATCTGCCGCATGCAGTTGTGGCATTTTACTTTACTTTATTTATTCTGGAGACTTGTATTTTATTTCGAATAAATTAGCTGACTTAAACAAATAAGCTGTACTTTGGCACCCTCGTGTGGTAGAGTAACAAAACTAAAGTTCATGACGTGTAAATTTCAAATCTATATTAGGTTTGATTTTCTCGCTTGCTTCGGTGCATTTCTGACGTCACTGTCATCCTTTCCCATTTCTTCGAATAATCAGTACAAAATGCAAAACCTGCTTGTAACCATTGTAGGTCTTTATTAATCAATTCTGGATGGTTCCCTCTGGGAATATAGGATGGGGTTTGTTTACTAGTGTGCATGTGTGTGAATGTGTGTCTCATAGCAAAGATTGCGTTAAACGTGCACGCCTTTTGCTGTGTGTAAAAAGCACAATGCTGAAATAAGTCTTTCAAATTCTGTTACAGTAAATTTTATTAAATCAGCTGTTGACGCGGTGTAGGTACTTAAGCAGCCAGTAGAGGTCAGTAAAGCACCACAATAAAGCACATAAACTAAACTTGAACTCAAGGCAACACTCATCACTACAAAATGGGCCAGCCATAGTTTACTGGTTAGGGTACAGAACTAGTAATCCAAAGGACTTCGGTTTCATCGAGATTCAAGATTCAAAGATTTATTGGCATACGAACAATGAAAAAGCAGTGTGCCCTGTACAATAAAAATAATCCTCACCAATGATAGGTTGCTGCTGTTGGGCCCTTAATCCTCAAATTCTCAGACTGTACCCCTTTGGATAAAGGTGTCTGCAAAATGCTGAAAATGTACAACAGTGATTTGAAAGGAGAGATTAGACTGAGATTAACATCCGATTCTGAGCATCCGTCTCGCACCCCGACATGTTCTTTATTCTGATAAAAGTTGCTTCCCTCTCAGCACTGTTTTGGATGTGTGAATCTATATTTACCCTGAGCTCAATCTTCTGTCTGTGGAAATATATGCACAGCTGGAAAAAAAGCAGCCAACATCTGTATTTAGAACCAGGAGCTTATCAACCCAGCCAGCAGAGCTAAATCTAAACAGACTTCAGTGGTGTGTGAAAACAGATCCATCAAGACAGACGTGAAATATCACACACACGCACACACACACACGCACACGCACACGCACACGCACACACACACACACCCTAGCACACAATTAAGGAATTTGTTTAAGTCTGTTTAATTCCAATGTCTGGTCTCTTTTGGGGTGCCGTTTTGGGTGTCTGGTGTCCTTTTTGGGGTCATGTTGCCCACATTTTGTGATATAGCCCTCATTTTGTGATACACCCTTTTTATGGGATTTGATGCCTCTATTGAAGGATCTTTTCTCCTTTTTGATCTCTAGTCTTTTTGATTCCAGGACTGGTTCCCTCTTCATTGCCTTTATTTGAGAGGCTTTGAGGTCAATGAAGATTTGACCTAAACTCTTCCAAACATGTTGGAATTAATTGGAATGTTGATTGTCCAACAATGGGCCTTATTGGCAGATACAATTCTGACTGAATGAGCAGTGTTTCAAATCTAAAAACAAAACAAAAACTTCTGTGATTCCTAATTAAATTCTGCTTTGACCCTCTGGTCACCCTAATCTGTTTGATTAATGATGTTTCTCTTCCTCTTTAGCTCTGAGACTGATTGCTGCCAGTCGTGGCGTGACGGTCCACTCACATCCTGTCCGTGCTGCGTCATTATTAGCTTACGCATCGCTTAATTGGATCAGAGTTTAGAACATCGAGCCTGACACAAGGCCACTAGTTCCGCCATTCGTCCCTTTAATTAGTGAAAATTCTTCATCACTGAAAGTCTGATCAGCATAAACCCATATTTAATTTAAGCAAACACATAAAGTAGGCTTACATTAGGTAGCCAAAATGGTATAAACATCTCACGAATTGCAAAGCCATGAGCATGTGTGTGAAAAAAATGTGAGTGTCTTTAGACAGAAGAGTTTTTATGAAGTCAGACAGAGATGAAGAATGAGAAATTCTGACTCATAAGAGTTACAGTTCAGATGATTTTATTTTTTGTGGAACTGTTCAGGCTGTTAAAGTTCGTCCTCACTGTCTGATGTTTGCATGCTTTTGAGTGTCAGTGTTTTAAAATTTAGTTGTAATTTCGTCCTGTGTGGTAGGTTGATATATGTGGCTAGTAAGTCAAACACAGGGAGTCAAATTACCAAATGGTAAATGAAATGAAATAAACAAATTTCATTTAAATAACTGAAGGGTGGAATAAACTTCGAACAAACGTTTATATTATAACAATTGTTTTAAAAGACTTGTTTTAACTTATAGAGACCCTGCATCCTCATATGAGGACATTACATTTCTGGTTCTCTGCACCATTCTACCTAATTTTTTTTTGGTCTCATATGGACACACTGCCCGTACCACCTAGTGGTCAATTGAACACAAGATGGCGACAATCCCACTAGAAAGTTTCTATAACCAGTCCAGATAAAAACATGGGCCATGTAAAAATACTAATCGAGTTTTATTTTGAAAAGTGACTTATTTATGTACAATAACATGATCACTTTTGTTTATGTGTTCTAATGTTTACAGTTTCAATCAAACACTTTTGTTCTTTGTTAGCCGATTGTTTCTTTATTTTAGACCTACTGTCTCCATACGAGGACGTTGTCTTTTACTAAAACGGCTTCATGTACAAAGACAAAATTTAATTTTTATGCTTGTTAGGTCCTACTGATCCCAAATAGCTAGACGAGATAAAAAACGCACATCAGGGAAAAGTCTGGCTCTCAGGAGGTTAATGACCTAATAAATAATAAATCCAATTAAGACCCCTGATAAATGGATTTCATTGCTTCTGAAAGGTTGTTCCGTGTTATTTTAAAGTCAGAATGTTTGTATGTTAAACCTACATTTCTTAATACGTAATAAAGTTTACTTTAATTTAGCATTTTATATTTAACTTGAACTTAATGAGTTGTTTGTACCAGCCAGATCTCTATGGCCAGACCACAGGGTTGAAATATCTCCAAAACAGAAAGAGCTGCTGACAGGAAGTCAGGGTGAGTACCCACCAATTCCGGTCCATGGAGTGACGAGCCAAGAAATGCCAAGCGGCTATTGAGCGTCTGAGATTTGTTAACGTTAAACGATATAAACGCTTTGGCTGAATTTGAAATCATTTTAGTACTGATGATCAGCTGAATGTGTCTCAACTCAATGCCTCGAACACTTCTGTGTATAGAATGCTTCTTATTTACGGGGATATATAGGATATATACCGTACAACAAGATACCTTCTTCTTATATCCCAGCTTGGGTTCCGGTCAGCGGCGGGTCAGACGTCTTACGGCACCCCCGGAGCAAAGAGGGTTAAAGGTCTTGCTGAAGAAACCCAATAGTGGCAGCTGAGCTTCCACTGCCCCTAGACAGTGAGCTGGATATGTACAGATTATTTAAACCACCCCCAAAAAAGTGCAAACTTTGATCCACCAACTTTAAGCGTCCCTACAATGCCAGGATGTTCAGAATCTGATTTAAATACGGGTGCAAAAATAAAGTCATCTGATACCAATACCATCTGGAAAGTCACTGATAAGGTTCAGGACCTCCAGCAAATCACTGTAAGAGTCATCACCCTTAAATAAAGGAAACATTCCCAAGAGTCCTCTCTCTCTCTCTCTCTTTCTCTCTCTCTCTATTTGTTTATCGTGCGTTTTCCCAGTTCCTGGGGTCGGACGTTAATGTTTGGAGCAGAGTTTTCCATCCAGATGCCCTTCCTGATGACAACCACCAGTAAGTGGTGGGAACTTGTGAGATTACTGGACAATTTCTATTTCCGATCGACCTAGTGCATGTTTTTGGACTGAAGGAGGAAACCGGAGTACCCGGAGGAAACCCATGCCGACACGGGGAGAACGTGCAAACTCCGCACATAAAGTCCCCAGCCCGATCTGGGTATCAAACCCTGGACTTCTTGCTGTGAGGCGACAGTGCTAAACACTCATGAACAAACCTTGCAGAAGTAAAACAGGAGAATAAATTGCTGTGTGCAAATTTCAGGTTACCGTTTTCAAACACCAACAATAATTGATCTACATTGATCCGTGATGAATACTGAACAGTATTACTGTGTATTGTTGTTTATTATTGTTCATATTAGTAAATATATTTTCCATAAAAGATACAATATAGCATACAACTATTGCAGAAAAGTTGAGCTGATAAGCTTTTAAATGGGTTTGGAAGGTAAAGAAAAGCATTTGGAGGTCTGGGATTGATTTTATTTATATCATTTCTGATTAGATAAATACATACAATAGCATAACAATTATAATAAAACAATCTGGTGTTTTACTCTGACATTATTACACTGTAAAACTTTCTGACCGATTCTCACCTGATGTCTGTCAAGTTTCTGCTCTCAGAATTCTTCAGATTTTTTTATTCTCTTTTTTTTCCTTCTCTTTCTCTTTCTCACTCAGATAAATCCATATCTAACTCGATTATACAGGCCGAGTATAAATGTGAGGTTTTATAACGCAGGGTTAATCCTCCGAGTACTGAGAGAGTAATCTCCAACTACATCCTCGTATCATCCACTCCAACCAAAACTCCGGTCCGGAGAGCAAGAGAGCGAGTGAGAGAGTCTAAGAGAGAGAGAGAGAGAGAGAGAGAGAGAGAGAGAGAGAGAGAGAGAGAGAGAGAGAGAGAGAGAGAAATCTGAGTAACAGAGGCAGAGAGGGAGAGAGTGTTGGGCAAAAGAGACAAAAATATTGCTGGGTGAGAGAGACACAGAGAGAAAGAGAGAATGCTGGCTGAAAGAGAGAAAGTATGCAAAGTGAGAAAATGTGAGATAGAATGTTGTGTGTAAGAAAGAGAGAGTATGTCGGGTGAGAAAGAGTGAGATAGAGAGAGAATGCTAACTTTAAAATTTGAATATATTTAGTAAAATAAAGAGAATTCTGATTCTGCAGCTCCAATAAAGAATCTCCTGGCTGGAGAAACTTTCCAATCATGCCATGGTCACCGTGCCACTCAGCGTGTCAACGCTCTGACGTCAGCGGCGGGTCAGATCAAGAATTTGTGCCTCAGGGTGGAGAAATCTGAGAGAGAAACAAACATCAGCCTGAACTCACTGGTTCATTACCAAAGCTTCAGAGAGGAGATGATCCAGTCAAAAAGGATGTCGGTGCCTTCTTTTTTGAGCCGCCATCTTAAATCAGTCATTGCTCAATATCGATCAGCTAAAATATACAATGACGATGTTTCTTACTCATTGCTAAAACCAGAGGGTAAACACAAACACCACATAACCCTCAGAAACTTGAATCCCACCACCACCACCTCACCAGGAGCATACGACCTTGAGGCAGAACAATAAAAATGAAAACGATGCCGTTGTCTTGCAGATGCAAAAAACATCGAGTTTCAACACCATTCAAACAGCCTCTGACCTCTCGGGGGCGCCTACAGGGTGACGTAAAATGCTTCCTAACTAGGTACGATTTTGAACGCAGCAATTGTCATTGGTTACTTTCCAGCTCTGCTGTCATGGAGGATCACACTATACTTTCTGTATCTGTCCGACAGTGGTGTGTGTTAATCATGGTTCACGTACTCACCAGTTTAATGCACACACACACACACACACACACACACACACACACACACACACACACACACACACACACACACACACACACA
>JAOUQU010017278.1:0-18229 GCA_028566735.1 Ammoglanis amapaensis | reverse complement strand
GCGCAGATCGAGCTTGGTGAAAGTGGTGCCGCGTTGAAGCATCTCGAATGCAGTAGACATTAGTGGCAGTGGGTATCTCACCCGGAACGTGACCATATTAAGGCCCCGGTAATCAATGCAAGGCCAAAGAGTTCCATCCTTCTTACCAACAAAGAAAAACCCTGCTCTAGCTGGGGAGGACGAAGGACGGATGAATCCCTGACTCAACACTTCCTTGACATACCTCTCCATGGCCTTCCTCTCAGGACTAGCTAAAGAAAAGAGCCTTCCTCTGGGAAGAGTGGCCCCGGGCATCAAGTTAATGGGGCCATGGAATGATCGGTGTGGCGGAAGCACCTGACTCTTAGCCTCACTGAACAACTCCCACAGGTCATGATATGGAGCAGGTAATCGCGACAGGTCAGGCTCCCGATTGTCTACGACCATAGAGGGATCTGGGGAATCGTAAGAGAGGAGACACGCGTCCTTACACCTAGTGTCCCACGTGAACACGGACCCCGTTGACCAGTCTATCTAAGGATTATGTGTCCGTAACCACGAATAGCCAAGAACAATTTGAAGCTGAGGAAGTTGGGTTACTAGAAATGTGGTTCAGCTGACATACTCCCCAACCCTCAATGTGTACCTCGGGTGACAGGACCCCCCGAGACTGGTCGCCCATCGACCGCGAACACCTGAAGAGTAGTTGCTAACACCTTTACCGGCATCTCTAAGCGCGAAATTAGCTCAGAATCAATAAAGTTGTCAACCGCTTCGGAATCTACACAAACCTTAAGGTCCAATGTCCTTCCCTCCGAACTCAGAGTTGCGGGCAGAAAAAGACCTCGGTTGGATAGGATGGCTTTGCCGGCACCCTTGCCCCACCTAACTGCATGGGTTCCACATCTGGCACTGAAAAACCTGATTCCCGATCACAGACGCCCCGAGGTTGGGCCCCAGTAATCTGTAGCGATCACTCTCTGGAGCGCCAATGGAGTCACGTGTCAATGTGGATGGCTAAGTCATAGAACGCGGAGAGAGTGCTGGGAAGATCTCGCGTGGCTAACTCATCCTTGATACGTTCACTTAACCCACGATGATACAATGCCACTAGCGTGTCCTCACCCCAACCACAGTCCGCCGCCAGCGTTTGAAAATCAATGGTGTAAATCAAGGATACGGTACCCGGCGTCTCTGCCCTCTGGGGGCTGGAAGAAAGTGTCACTTAGAGCCTGCTCGAACCACTCATGGCTAGAATACTCGTCCCTCCTCTGTAGCCAGAGAGGAGATCTAGGGCTCGGCTGGTTAACAGAGAAATCATATACGCCACCTTGGAGCGCTCTGTGGGAAAACGCGACGGCTGTTGTTCAAAAAAAAAAACTCCCACCTGCAATAAGAAACCCCGACAATGCCTCGTGTTACAGTCAAACCGTTCCAGAGTCAACACCGGTGAGTCTTGGTGAGGGATTGGTGAAGGTACAGCGAGTTTGGCAGCCTGCGTTGATGGTGATAGTGCAGCCATGCGCTCATAGAGCTCTAAAAGCGCCCTCTCATGGCGACTAATTGACTCGCCCTGCAGGCGCAAAGCCTCTAGATATGGTGGAGTTTCTGCGGGATCCATCTTAGAGGCGACAGTGTAATGTTACGATCTGGAACTAAAGTAAGAGAGAAAATAAACAAAACCAATAAAACAATGGATCCCAGGATGCAGATTAAATAACGACTTTATTTTTCGTCGAAAAACCCAAGAAAATAACCAATACGTCTGGGCACAAAAGCGAATGAAGTTTACGTGACCGACTGTGCTCAGCTTCAAACTCAGGTACAGAGCTCGACAGGCGACGTCACGCGCCACTCAACCCGCCTTCTGAAACCACACAAGACACAATGAGGAAGTAGTGGAGTCTCCCAATGTGGGGAAACCAAAGCACAAACGGGTATCGATCACCGGCTATACCGGAAGCGATGGGCGATACAAAACGTGATAGGCAAAATAATAAAAACAAAGGGATCCGCGAACACCAGGGTTACGGATTGAATGAAATCGCGCACGATTAATGCAGACACGGGCTGTCTAACCAAAACAAAAGAAATCCAGCGCGTGGGCTAATGACCACACTGGCTTGCGTGCTGACCCTGAAACACAAACAGCTAATACCTCCTACCTTTCAGTAGGTATTCTCCCTTAACCATCTAAAAAGTCCCAGGAGTACCGGTATTCACTATAATGCACGGATATACCCGAAGGAGGAAGACCATGGTAATGTTCGCTAACTTTACAGTGAGTGTCAGGAACTGTAAATATTTTAAGTACACACTTTAAATCGCAAACACTTTACGACACTGCTGCGGGGCGCGCCGCGTCATGGCGCCTTAAAATCTAGTCAGACAACTGATGTGCATCTCTAATTCTCTGACGTAGCGCCCCTGCATCTACACCCACCTGCTCCTGCCTCTGCAGAGTCAGGTCGGGACGGCTGCCTAACAGTAGGAGCTGCCAAACTTTGCTACCAAAGTGAGGCTGTTTAACAGAGTTTCATTTCCCCGATCACACACTATTTCAAGACAAAACAGCAACAAAAAACAATGTGGTTAAACTACATCAGCTAGGTCCCTGACAGACAAATATATTTTAAAGTAGACCAGTGTTTTAAGATAAGCTGTTCAGGCTTTTTTGAAAAAAAATACCAATAAATTGATAGTGTTGATTGTCAAATCATTGCATTAGTTTGTCAAAGAAACCTAGTTCAGCAGATGAAAAACACAAAAGTTTGATTTCCCTTTCAAAATTGAAAAAGGTTCTGCATTGCCATCTATTTATAACTGGAAGAAACCAGTATGTCCCAGGTAAACCTATATGCTGCCTACCCATTGATGTGTTACTCCAGTTTTTCAGTGCAGGATTTTATCATTCTCCTATGTTTTGTTATTTGGGCGCTAACTGCTTCTTCATTGGGAAGACTGTTCAAACATAAGCAAATCAACCGTTCGAGTTCTCTTATCTATCGTTATTTTTTAATCTCTATGCCTCGTTTAGAATTTGGGGATCTCACATCACCTATTGTTTGATTTGCAGATCAAGGAGCTGATCAGCTGGTCATGGATCACGTCTACATCTATTCCTCTTTGTTAGTTTCTGTGAGGAAGTGGTCTCTTCCTCTCAACCTCTCCTGTGGGTTGTGGCGTGCGCGTGCACTCATTAGTGCTGATTTGCCCCAGGTGTTCCAGGTTTAAGATTGGGATTATAAACCAAGCCAACACACTGCCTTACACTGCAGGTTCATCAAATAGGAAACGTGATGTGGTCGGTCCAGTAACGAGCAACTTCATGTTTTAGGTAGGTTATGGTTTGTGTTAGCGCTAATGTTTCTTTGTAGTCTCCGCTCTGTGTTTAGTGTAGTGTGTCCTGTCTACCTGCCCGCTGAATTTGAATCCCAGCACTCCTGTCTACCTGCCCGCTGGACGTGAATCCCAGCACTCCTGTCTACCTGACCGCTGGACGTGAACCCCAGCACTCCTGTCTACCTGCCCACTGGATGTGAACCCCAGCACTCCTGTCTACCTGACCGCTGGACGTGAACCCCAGCACTCCTGTCTACCTGACCGCTGGACGTAAACCCCAGAACTCCTGTCTACCTGACCGCTGGACGTGAACCCCAGCACTCATGTCTACTGGATCACTGGATGTAAATCCCAGCACTCCTGTCTACCTGACCGCTGGATGTGAACCCCAGCACTCCTGTCTGCCTGACCGCTAGACGTGATGCCAGCACTTCTGTCTACCTGCTCGCTGGACGCTGATGTCAGCACCCCTGCCTATCTGCTCGCTGGCTGCTGATGCCAGCACTCCTGTCTAACTGCTCACTGGACGCTGATGCCAGCACCCTGTCAACCTGCTCGCTGGCCGCTGATCCCAGCACTCCTGTCTACCTGCTCGCTGGCCGCTAAAGCCAGCACCCCTGTCCACCTGCTCGCTGGATGCTGACGCCAGTATTCCTGTCTACCTGGACACTGATGCCAGCACTCCTGTCTACCTGGACGCTGACGCCAGCACTCCTGTCCACCTGGACGCTGACGCCAGCACTCCTGCCTACCTGGACGCTGACACCAGCACTCCTGTCTACCTGGACGCTGACGCCTGCACTCCTGTCTACCTGCTCGCTGGTCACTGATCCCAGCACCGCTGTCTACCTGGACGCTAAACTCCGGATTGGTCAGTCCAGCTTGGTCCCCGTCTGCTGTACTGTCACCTGCTGCTGCACCAGCCCTGTCCTGTGATCCTCTGTCCCAGTCCTGCCCCATGAACCTTCCCTTATGTGTCATGTACAAAATAAATGTTAAATGTTATCCGCGATCCATTGTGTCTTGTGTGTTTATGTTCAGGGTTCATACTAACATATTCCAGTTTAAAACCACCATCTCAATTCCTAACAGTATGAACCCGCCAAAAGACTGGAATCTGTGAGTCCCTGAACATAAACCTCCCTTCTCCCCTAAAACCGCGTAATAGTAACATGCACAGATTTTCGGTAAGCCACGTAAAGCCACGCGTACGTCCCTTTCTCTTCCCTTAAAACTTTGTATGAGTAACGTGCACATTATAGGTAAGCCACGTAAAGACACGCGTACTTCTTTTTCTCTCCCTGTAAAACCGCGTAAAAGTAACGTGCACATTATAGGTAAGCCACGTAAAGACACGCGTATTCCTTTTTCACTCCCTGTAAAATTGCATAAAAATAACGTGCACATGTAGGTAAGCCATGTAAAGACACACATACTTCTTTTGCTCTCCCTGTAAAACCGCGTAAAAGTAACGTTCACATTATAGGTAAGCCACGTAAAGACACACATACTTCTTTTTCTCTCCCAGTAAAATTGCGTAAAAGTAACGTGCACATTATAGGTAAGCCACGTAAAGACACGCATACTCCTTTTTCACTCCCTGTAAAACCGCGTAAAAGTAACGTGCACATGTAGGCAAGCCACGTAAAGACACGCATACTCCTTTCTCTCTCCCTGTAAAACTGCGTAAAAGTAACGTGCACATGTAGGTAAGCCACGTAAAGACACGCGTACACCTTTTTTCTCTCCCGTTAAAACCGCATAAAAGTAACGTGCACAGATTTTAGGTAAGCCACGTAAAGACACGCGTACACCCCTTTCTCTCCCCTTAAAACCACGTAAAAATATTATGCACATTTTGCGGTAAGTCACGTAAAGACACGCGTACCATTCCCCTTAAAGCCGCGTAACACTGCGCGCACGTCGAGTCCTTGTTTAGCCCCGCTAGTCTAGCTACGAGTTGGAACCCATTTTTGGTTCAGGGTCACCCATTCAGTGTTTTTATCCCAGTCGTAGGGCAAGGATCGTATTCTCACATCCCCCGGTTAGAATCACATTGGTTCTTCTGCCCATACACACATATTCTGGTCATAGTACAGAATCGTATCTACCCAATTTTTGGTTCAGGGTCACCCATTCAGTGTTTTTATCCCGGTCGTAGGTCAGGGATCGTATTTTCCCATCCGATAGAATCACATTGGTTCTTCTGCCCACACACACATATTCTGGCTGTAGCATGGGATTATATTTTTCCATATTGGTTTAGGGTCCACCAGTTCAGTCCTACTCTGGCTATCCGCATGTTTCTCGTTTTTTTTTTTTTTTGGCCGTGGTTAGCCTGGTTACCCTCCGCACTACGCAGTGGGGAGAGGCATCTTGAGGGGGGTGGAACTGTGAGGAAGTGGTCTCTGGGAGGAAGAGGCCAGCACCCTGTCTACCTGCTCACTGGACGCTGATGCCAGTATTCCTGTCTACCCGGACGCTGACGCCAGCACTCTTATCTACCTGGACGCTGACGCCAGCACTCCTGCCTACATGGACGCTGACGCCAGCACTCCTGTCTACCTGGACGCTGACGCCAGCACTCCTGTCTACATGCTCACTGGTTGCTGATCCCAGCCCCACTGTCTACCTGTTCGCTGGTTACTGATCCCAGCACCGCTGTCTACCTTGACGCTAAACTTAGCACTCCGGACTGGTCAGCCCAGCTTGGTCCCCGTCTGTTGTAGCGTCACCTGCTGATGCACCAGCCCTGTCCTGTGTTCCTCTGTCCCAGTCCTGCCCCGTAAACCTTCCCGTTTGTGATCCCTTGTGTCTTGTGTGTTTATGTTCAGGGCTTACACTAATGTATTCCAGTTTAAAACCACCATCTCAATTCCTAACAGTTTCTTTAAACATTTATTTAGCTACAAAATTTTTTTTTAGCTATTTTGTTCTCTTCTTCCTCTTTGTTCTTATGCTCTGGATCTTGAGTACAGCCCTTTTAGTGGATTGTTTCAGTTGCATAACCCACCTTTTTGCACATAAGTTACTTTTATTATAAATAAAACTACGACTAACATTCTTTTTTAAGATAAATATACCTAAACACCAGGCATACAAATCATTGTAAATTATATACAAATGTACCCATATACATTGTGTACATAGGTATACAGAAATACAAGGTGTATTTGTCATGTACATAAACATACATAGTACATAGTAGTTACATATTACCAGTGAAATGCTTTCATCGCCACTCAGCCATGACATAAAAAAAAAAACAAATTAAAAATGTGAGAAATTTAAGTACAGTATTTTTGTAAAAATTAAATTAGAATATTTATGAAAATGTAAACAGTATGAAGTGACTAGATGACCTGGCTTAATCTGCATTTCATAATATTGTTATATCTGAAATTCAAACAATGTGTCAAATTTTACTAATTTTTTTTCTAGAATTACCTACCTTTGACTGAAAGAAGAGCAGATGATGATACACTGCCAGCCTGAAAGGTCACTGTAGAGTTTTCACCAGCTCTCAAGTCTTTTAGAAGCAAAATATGCCGCCGGCCATTTTCAAAAGAAACAACTTCCACTTTCGACGACTGCTTAACAGGTTTCCCATCAATTATCCAACAACAGTTTTTAGTCTCAGGAAATGATAATGAACACTCAAAAAGTGCTTCTCCACCTTCAATAGTTTCCACATTTTCAAGACCTTGAATGATGTCAATGGGTTTGGCTATAAATAAGATGTGGAAAATTAGCTTTGTGAATGATTGCTATGTCTTGCAAAAGAATTTAAATTAAATTACAAGTATATACACTAATTATATAAGTATTATATACACGATATATATAAGTATATAATATGCACATTATTTATTTTCCATTTATGTGATTTTATATATCAATGATTGAGACACGCAACACAATAGAAAAAAAATAATAAAAAAATCACACGAAAAACCTAAGTACAGTACTTTGCCTACCTACCTATTACATATTCATAAACATGTATATTTATTTATAAGCCTGATAAACAGAGAAAAAATTTACTCATTGAAATATATTCTTGCTTATATATTCTAGTTTATTTGACCACGAAAAAGTTGAAAGGTTAAAATCTAAGTCCAAATATTAAGCTATATTTTCATACTCATAAATCTTTATTAAGCATCTTTTTATTATTATTTAGTATACAATGAAGTACTTTTGACATCAAGCTGCAGGTACTCTCACCTCGCACATTTAGGCAGGCTTTAACAATAGTCCCTTCTGCCTCACAAGAGTATATACCAACATCCTGTGACGTTGCACTGCTAATACACAACCGTGCTATAGTCCAGTCCTGCTTTACTTCTACTCTGTGGCTTTTGAGATGCACAGGCTTTCCATTTTGCTTCCATATGGCCCTGACTGGTCTTGAATACTGGCAGATGAATTCTGCTGGCTGGCCTTCTTCTATGATGATGTCCTTTATGGCACTGACTACTTCCACAAAAGAATCTATGGATGGTGAATCAAGTTTGTAGAGTTGTAACATCCAATACACAGTTCAATTAAAGCTATTTTAAATTAGTTTTCACTATTACTAAATTGTCACTAAACTGGTATTGTAATAAATATACACATGTATTCAAAATCTTGACAACCCATGTAAAAATCATATCAAAAGCCCAGTTAATGGCAGTGCCTCCCATGCAAGTAACAAATGCAATCAGGTATTTAATTTGGCAATTAGAGATTCTCCTTCAGAATTTCCTGATGAAGAGCGAAGTTTCCGGTAACATTATTTTTTACAAGTTTAGATCCAGATCATGTGATTCAAAACAGCTTGAGAGTCCACAACATACTATCCAAAACATTTTAATTGGCGTTGTGTTATTGTTGAATAGCAATGGTTTTTGGTGTGCCAGATTTTGCTAGTAATTGTTTTGTTTGAAAACGAAGCAAGAGTGAGGCCTGAAGTGCATTAGTTGTTTGATTTTTGCAACCCACAGGACTAGTCCTCAACATATTCTTGGGGAAGAGAAATTCTTGGGAAAATTCCTGAAACATTTTATGGCCTTAATGTTTGTTAAGATTCTTAAAAGTCTAGTGGGTAACATTCTCCACAATGCAAGGTAGGGAAGTGGACTAAAGCAATGGATAAAATCAAAGGTACATGATGACTATGTTGAATTATGTGTGGGGATATCTTTTTAAAAAGTAAGCTAATAGAATTTTCCTTGTTGCAGCCCGATATGGCCAGTCCAGAAATTAACTGCATGTGAAACAATTGACCACTGTCCTGGATTCTCGAGCAGTAAAGATCCACACACAATCCAGATCCAAATCCACACACACTCGTGGGGCTGTTATGATTACAACCGAGTAAGGGGATTCAGTAATGTGGGTGAGAAAGACAAAAAACCTGCACTGGGCCAGCCCAAGCTCAACAAAAAAGAGGAAAACTCAAAAGCGCACAGGCTAAAAACAGGACTCGCAAAAAAGGTGTGTGCTTGCTAAAAACACGAGGAAAGGGTTATGTGAATGAGTTGCAGCAACTAAATCCTCCCCATGTTTATATGGACACCAATAAGCGTACTTCAGTATGGTGCTTGTGCATGGTGCCTAGGCGCATGCGCAGACTTTTCCTGGCCACCCTCCCAAGAACCAGACCCACGCTCTGATAGCTAAACCCAAACACAAGCAATCCTTTACTATTAACATTTATTTGGCTGATCTTTGGCTACACTCAGAAGCAAAGCTTTGCCAAGCTTCTAAAGTGATATTATCTTTCGGATCCCTAATGGACACCGCTACAACCGCAGTCCCTAGAAAAGCAAAACATGTGAGAAGTGCACACACATTTAAGTCCGCCCTCAATCAGGTGCGCGTTGTAGATGCTGATTGCCTCTCAGCTCTCTGGGATTTGTTGTTCGCAGATTTCCTGTCTCTAATCTCTGGCTCAGACATTGCCTATCCCCCCTGGTGGTTACCGTGGGAATAGGCTTACTCCTAACAAGAGCATGTTCCCAGAAGACTCTAAATTGTTTTTATCCATAGATTATATATGTCAGACCATCAGAAGTTCCAAATCCTCACACAATCCTGGGGCTAGTTCCAGTCAAAAAGTGCATGAAAATTGTCCATTTTGGCATTTAATTAGCTCACAATCTGTCCAAAAGGCAGGTCTCTGAGTAAGAAATAGCCGTCACACATATTGCAAAGCTAATCACAAAAAAAACAATTACTCTCATTTTGTGGGCATGGAAGGCAATTGCAAAATGTGGATTTCTAATCATGCTCAAATCTCAACTCCATTACATGATATAGCACAGTAATAAATTGGTAGCTTCCCCAATAATTACATGGACTTTCAAAGTGGGGGAAGCCATTTACAGAAGTTAAATTATTCTTACAAAACACATTAGTTCTTGTTTAACCTAACCTCGATAAACCTTTGGAACAATTGAAACAAAAAAAGCAAGATTGCATTACCTAAGTATTACTACAGGATCATGGAAATAACACTTGCTGCCTACTTTAGTGGCGGATTAAACACTGTTGAACTAAGTTAACCTCGCTGTCTGAAAGCAGTAAAAGCTATTATAGCATCTAGAGAATTTGTCTATTGTCTAATGAGAATTCATGCAATGTTCATGATTTTGTTGGAAAAACAGACTCCGTGAAGCATGGTGAATTGCACTACCATACTGATTCTACAAATGCTACAGTAAAATGATGCTCTATACGAAATCCACAAAACTAAAAGGAGAAGCGCACGATTGTTTGCACACATTGAAACTTGTCTGTTCACCTAGACCAAATTTAAAACATATACTACTTGAAAATGTGGATATAATCCTTTTTGTTGATGGATTCCAAATAGAATTATATGAAATCTGTTACAGGGCTCGACAGAGCTGCTGACTCGGGTGCCAGGTCGCAACAAGGGAGGCGATACAGAACGCCACATCAGGGGTCTTTAAGTAAGATATGACATAATTAACGTTAACATCCACCAGCTGCACGTCATGTATTCAAAGCATGAGTTTACCAATGCCCGACATAGCAGCGTCACTTTTTGACTCGGTATTGCATATGACCCACGAGTAGACTTTTAGCTATAGTGCATATCTTATTGGCCTGGTTTCCTCTCTCCCCAGGTTCGGGTGCGCGGGTTCGGTACCTTTTTGATCCGTCCAGGGACTGCGGTTTTGTAGTTCTTTTCTTGTTCGTGTTGCACATGGTAGGCGGGACTTTGCCCGGGAACCAGCGCGGGGATTCACGGGTACATGTGTATGTGTGTGTGTGGGAGTGCTCTCCTCCTCTCCCTCCCTCCATGTCTAAGTGCGTCTCCTCTCGAGAAGGGCATAAGTCAGCACTGCAGGGCAGTGTGCCTGCAGCGATCTATGCCGGTGTCAGAGAAAGTAGACGCAGTAGCTTTTCTGGAGGTTATTGTTTATCTTACTATTATTATTTATCCTGTCCATCCCTTATTGTTTTTATTGTCTCTAATTGTCCTTTTAGTTTTGCAGTGGTGGAGTGCCCATAGCACATTCATCATTGACATGGTAGACCCGGGTTCAAGGCTCGCTCCAGTGTGGAAGAAATGTCGTTTAAGTTTTTCTTGTATTTTTTAAAGAGCGTGAAGGATTAAAAAGATATTCACTCTGCATTTGGGTCCCAATTTTGTGTTTTAGTTTTGGGTTTTATTTACAGGTCGGGCTAATCATTGAACAGCAACCCTCCAGGTTTCCTACTGAACGGGTCAAAGTGGCCTTAATGATTTCTCTATTGGCAGGTCGAGCCTTGGAGTGGGCGACGCCCCTGTGGGAGCAGGGAGTGGCAGTTTGTTCAACCCGCGATCTGTTCTCCCAGGCCATTAGGGCAACATTCTATCACCTGAGGGGGGCAAAGAAGTAGGGCCATGACTTTTGCAGCTAGTACAGAGGGCTAGGTCAGCGGTGGAGTATACAATTGAATTTCGTACCCTGGCGATGGAGTGTGGCTGGGGCGAGGATGCCCTTGTGGCCCTCTAGTGAAAAAGCCTTAGCAAGCGAATTAAGGACGAACTAGCCGTTTGTGAGCTCCCTGACAGTTTGGATGCACTCTACGATCTGGTCATCAGAGTGGATAAATGACTCAGAGAGCGGGCCAGGGAACGTTCAGCTAATCCATCCAGGGGGCATCCACGGGGTACCCCTGAGGTGGACTCGGGCCCTCCACCTGCTTCTGACCCTGAGCCTATGCAGTTGGTGGTGCTAGGGGTGCTTCGAGGGGCCCATCTCCTCGGGGGCCACCAAACCTCTAGCTCGCCCTGCGGGGAAGCAGGGTGCGAGCGTTACAACTCTCATTTCTCTGGGCTCGCCTAAGCTGGCCCGATTGCACCCATGTATTGCGAGTTTGTGTAGATTTCAGAGCAGTTGAATGTTTTATTGACAAGGCGTTAGTGCAGCGACTAGGGATCGCAACGCAACAATTGATCGCACCAGTGCAGCTGTTTGCGGTAGATGGCCGTCCTGTAGCTGGCAGTCCGGTCACCGAGACGACCCACTTGATCTCCCTGCATGTGGGGGACCACACGAACCAAACCTCCTTTCTGGTCACTCAGCTGCCCCACCTTCAAGTGGTGCTAGGGTACTCCTGTTTGTGTAAACAAAATCCTCAGATTGGGCTTTGGGGTCAATGTTCCTGTAAGATAACCACTGTAAGAATGCCTGCCTGCTGGCAACACCCATCCAACCAGTTAAAGAATCAGCCAAGGCTGGAGTGGATCTGTCACAGGTCCCAAATGGTTACCTCAACCTGGGTCAGGATTTTAGCGAATCCCGTAGGCGTGCGTTGCCACCGCATAGGTCGTTCAATTGTTCCATTAACTTGGTGCCCGGATCTTCTCCACATAGGGGGCGGCTTTTCTCACTCACGGGTCCAGAGAAGCAGGTCATGGAGAAGTATGTCTGTGAGGCTTTACAGCAAGAAATTGTACATCCTTCATTCTCCCCATGGAGAAGATTAACGTAGCCTCAATGCTATCACCATTAAGGATCATTATCCGCTGCCGCTGATGGCCACGGCTTTTGAAGCTCTTCAGCAAGCTTTCATTTTTCCGAAGCTTGATTTGAGCAGTGCGTATAACCTGCACCGGATTAAGCAGGGGGACGAATGTAAGACTGCATTCATTATGCTTAATGGTCATTATGAGTATCTCGTGATGCCGTTTGGGTTAATGTTACTAGCTGTTACTAAACTATATATTAAATTGGAGGAATCTGTGTTCCACGTGCCCTCTATTTCCTTTTTAGGGTTTATTGTGGAGAAGAGCATCCTGCGAATGGACCCAGCTAAGATAAAGTCTTTGGAGAATTGGCCAACTCCGAACTCCGTCCGCCAGGTGCTAACTTTTTCTGGCACTTTATTTGAGAATTTAGCTCAATTATGGTTTCTCTTATGGCCCTCACTGGCAAGGGACCATTTCGTTGGACGGGTCAGGCGCAACGGTCGTTTGACAGGCTCAAAGCCCTACTTACAGCCGCTCTTATCTTGCGGCTCCCTGACCTTGAAGAACCTTTCATTGTTGAAGTGGATGCCTCAAACATCGGAGTAGGGGCAGTCCTGTCGCAAAGGACAAGCCCTGAGAAGAAGCTCCACCCCTGTGCCTTCTTCTTGCACTGTCTGTCACCCCCAGAGTGTAACTACCCAGTGGGTGACAAGGAGCTCCTAGCAATCAAATTAGCGTTAGAAAAATGGTGACATTGGTTGGATGGGGCGAACTTGGCGACTATACAGCAGGCCAAATGATTGAATTCGCGGCAAGCATGCTGGTCGCTGTTTTTCAGCCGCTTCCAGTTTACCCTCTCGTACAAACCGGGCTCAAAGAATGGGAAACCAGATGCCTTGTCTTGACTGGGTAAAGTAGAACGGCCAGTCAAAGAGCCTAAGCCGATCCTTCCTCTTACTCAAATTATTGCACCAGAGACATGGAATAGTCCAAAGTTTTTGTTTTAGTTTTGGGTTTTAGTTTTTCCAGTAACACAAACGTAACAAAATCAAGATTTAAAATGTGACTGTAACACACTCTCTGATTTCAGGAAGTTTCCCCTCAAACTCTTCTGCACACACTAAACTGATTGCACTGATAGAAGCATGCAAATTGGCCAAAACACATTCCATTGTTAATAGCTTCTGGACTTAATCAAAACTGGACAACAATTATTCTGGACAATAAATCAAAAATTTTGGATTTTTAATTTAATTTCCCAAACAGTTTGCAGTAGTCCATGTTTGCATTACAATACTAAAGCAGGTGCCATGGCAAAGAAAGCAGCAACAAACCTCAGAAAACTTATAGACTTCTTACTCCAGAAGACTTACAGAAACACAAAATCGCAAAGGCTTTAATGCTTGTTAGTCAACTGAATGCACATTCAATAGGGCCAAGTAACAACCTACCAATTTCTTTCCATATTTTGCAAAAATTGCCCATGTGGTGGCCTATTATCTGAAAGGAGTAAGAAGTTGTATGTTTAAGGCTTCTCAAATAACTTACAAAGAATTAAAGCTATTTGAAATGAAATTCTGCAAGGGCAATCAAACACACACAAACCAGAACCTGATATGTCTTTTGATCACCTACAAATTAATTTGATTGAATTATCACAATGTCAAAAGAAAAAAGTTTATGCTTTATAAGGTTTCCAGTTTCGCTGCTTGAGTGCGAAGTATTGATCGTTTTTCAGTCATACCGAGCGTTTATCTCCATCTCCTTTTTCCTGCAGTTAGCTGTATTATTCTCTGTTTGTTTCTCTGTCGGGTGTGTGTGAGTGTGTTCTCTATTGAAATACCTTAGCGTCTCCCTCACTCCCCCTCCTTTCCCTTCTCAGTCAGTGATAGTTTTTGTAAGTGAGTGTGTGTGCATTTGATTTGTCCTCGTCTGATTATTGTTGCTGTCTTAGCATTTATTATTTTGTCCCTCTCTCCTCAGATCCTTATTGCAGCCCTGTCATCTTACTTTGTAGTGTTCAGAGTAGCTTTTTCCTCTCCAGTGTATCCCTTCCTGTCTGAACCACTATAATTTTGTTTTGTTGATTTGTGATCGTTGTGTTCTCTGCTCTCTGTGTCCAGGTTCCCATCACAACCCTGGTTCACAGTATCTCCTCCCATACAGCAACCTATGCCCTTCCTGTGCTCCTCCTGCCTATTGCCTCCATATGCTCGTTGCTCATTACTGCTGTGCCTTTCATTCAATAAACTACCTTTGTTTTGCATCTATGTCTACGACTCGCTCCTTATAGTAGATTCTGACAGAATACTTTGCCCAATATGGAGACGGCGGAACAACTACTCCAGCGGATGATGCAGCAGATCGCTGATCAGGAGTCGGCGATTCAAACTCTTGCTATACAGGTCCAAAACCTCACTGTGGGGGCCATGACAGCTCCTCAGGGGACTTCAGCTATGGTGACGGCTCCTCCAGGACTGACCTCCAGTGTGACATCTGCTCCCATCTCCTCTGTCGTACAGTCCTCTAAATGGATCCCCGTATCTGAACCTCCTCTCTATTCAAGGGATCCCGAGTGCTGTGAGGAATTCCTCCTCAAATTCTCGCTGTTCCTAGCCTGCAGACCTTCCACTCCTGAATGTAATACCATTGCGCTCCTTATTTCCAGGTTCACAGGTGAGGCCTCCTCCTGGGCTATGGCCATCTGGCTCACCGATGGCGCCGATGCTCATAACCTTCAACGGTTCCTCTCTGCTTTCCGAAGCACTTTCCATCATCCTTGGCATGGCGTCTCAGCTGGGGATGAACTTCGGCTACTCACCCAGAGAAGAAGGAGTGTGGCCGAATACTTACACCTAGCCTAGCCTCCAAAAGGAACTGGTATACCGCTCTTTAATAATGAGTTTGGAGGAACTCATTGATCTATCCATTCAACTTGATTTCCATGCGATGTCGGTGATCCATCACCCGCTTTCCCATCAGTCCCGCCAGTTCTTAACCGCATCCAGCCACGAACCCACGTGGGTTGCACACGGCTGACTGAACAACAGCGGAGAGAGCGCCTCAGACACCACCATTGTAGAGAAGCTGACCATCAACTTCCTGAGTGTCTTGCGAGGCCGAAGAGGCAAGCAGAGGCAGCAGGAGGAACGAAGAGGTCCACGGCGGCATCCCAAGGTCCCAAGCCCCAGAAGGTGAGCTCTTCTCGTAAGACCAAGTTTCGCATCCATATCCAGTTATCTCATGATTCCCAGGTGTGTGTGGTAGCGGCACTGATCGACTCTGGGTTCGAGAAGGACTTCATAGCTACAGATTCCAGCAGTTCCTCTCTAGGCCCCTCAATGATCTCGATCCGCATAGGAGCTTTCCATGAGGAGAAGATAATTTTTTATATCATGACCGCCACCATTTCTCCTATCATTCTGGGTCAACCTTGGCTTCACAATCATAATCCCACCATTACCTGGGATCCTCTGGATATCTCGGCTTGGTCATCCCAATGTGCTTGAGACTTCCTATCAAGAATGTGGCCATGGCTGTCACTCACTCCTCTTTGGAGATCATCCCAGCAAACGTACCTCCGGCTAACCAGGAACTTGCCTTGGTGTTTATAAAGGGTCATGCCTGTCATCTGCCTCCTCACCGGGAGTATGATTGTGCCATTGAGCTCCTACCAGGCTCAAAGATTCCACATGCCACACCCTATCCGCTATCCATCAAGGGTGGAGTTATGGAGGAGTACATCAACGAGGTTTTAGCGCAAGGGTTCATTTGCCCATCCAAGTCTCCGGCTAGCTCAAGCTTTATCTATGTCTCCAAGAAGGATGGCACCCTTCGCCCTCGATCTTTGTAATGCGTACAATCTGGTAAGGATCAAAGAGGGTGACGAGTAGAAAATGGCTTTTAGTACCGCTGCTGGTCATTACGAGTATCTAGTCATGCCCTTCGGTCTCACAAATGCTCCATCAGTGTCCCAGTGTTTAGATAACAATGTCTTGAGAGAGTTCCTAGGTAAATGCGCTATTGTTTACTTGGACAATATCCTAATCTATTCCCCAGATGCAAGTTCTCACCTCCTCAACACGAGGAAAGTTCTCCAGCGACTACTGGAACAGGCACTCTACGTGAAAGCAGATAAATGTGAGTTTGATCAGAGGGAGATTGCTTTTTTGGGCTACATCATAAATGAGCAAAGCATTCAGATGGGCCTCGCCAAAGTCCAGGATGTGCTGGACTGGAAAATGCCAAGCTACAAAGTTTACTGGGGTTCGCGAACTTTTCAGGAGATTCATAAGGTCCTTCAGCCAGACCGCACTCCCTCTGACCAGTCTACTCAAGGGTAAACCTCGGAAACTACAAGGGTCAGAAAAGGCAGAAGCTGCCTTTGAAAGACTCAAAAGGGCATTCACCACAGCACCAGTGCTCGTTCACCCTGATCCTGAGTCCCCATTCGTTGTTAAAGTCGAGGCCTCATTCCTGGGTGTAGGAGGCATTCTCTCACAGCACCAAGGCGAACCTCCTAGGCTGCACCCGATCGCTTATTTCTCCCAAAAACTCACACCAGTGGAGCAAAACTATCACGTGGGGGACCGGGAGCTGCTAGCGATCAAACTTGCATTTGAAGACTGGTGCCATTGGCTCATGGGAGCCAAGTTCCAAGTCCGAGTGATCACGGATCACCGAAACCTGGAATACCTCAGGTGTGCTCGTGGTCTGAATGCTAGACAGGCCCAGTAGTCGCTGTTGTTTAACCGTTTCGAGTTCACGGTGATGTACAGACCAGGGAAGGACAATGCGAAAGCGGGTATTCTCTCCCGCAGATATGAAGACCAGGTGATGACCGAACCCCTGTGAAATCGATTCTGCCACAACGAGTCTTTGTAAATACTATCTCCTGGGGATTGGACAAAGACATTCAGGAGGCCAACCAAACTGAACCTCCGTCCAGTGAGTTTAAGACGCATCCTAATAAGACTTTCATCCCTCCTCAGTTTCCACATCAGCTCATCTCTTGGGCGCACACAAACCCTAGTTCGGGTCATCCGAGGGCAAACCGCACTGTCGACAAGATTGCTCAGAAGTACTGGTGGCCGTTCATGCAGGCAGAGATCAGCAGAGACATCGCCTCTTGTGCCACCTGTGCAGCATCGAAGGTGCCCCGTCAGCTACCCGCAGGCAAACTGAAGCCCTTACCCATCCCACACCACCCTTGGAGCCATATCACAATCGTCTTTGTGACTTTCACGTATCCCTCCTGAAACCTTTAACTCATGGTCCCCTTGACTCCCAACCCCATCAACAGCTCTCTCAAGAACTTACTCACAACCGCCCTCTGTACACCATCGACCGCATCCTCGACTCCCGTAGGACTGACACAGGACTAGAGTATCTAGTCGAACGTTCTTGGACGAAGAGGACTGACATTCTGGACAAAGCCTTACTTGACCAATTCCACCTGACGCATCCTCAATGTCCTCGGTGCCCAGACCCCGAGGTAGACCCCCCCCATTCCTCTTCCCATAGTGGCAGACCTTCACGTCCTATTCCCGGTAGGTCTAGGGTTCATCCCTGTTCCCGGCCCACTACAGAGGTACATCACCCTCCGTCCCACCCAGTCCCAAATGTACCTAGGCCTTTTTTCTCCCCAGTGTGTCCCTTCCTGTCTGAACCACTATTATTTTGTTTTGTTGTTTTGTGCTCAGTGTGTTCTTTGGTCTCTGTGTCCAGGTTCCTATCGCTACCCTAGTTCACAGTGTCTCCTCCCATACAACAGCTTACTCCCTTTCATTGCTACTCCTGCCTATTGCCTCCATACGCTCGATGCTCATTACTGCTGTGCCTTTCATTCAATAAACTACCTTTGTTTTGCATCTACATCTCTGACTCGCTCCTTATAGTAGATTTCAGAAAGTGTGATTGTGTGTGTGTCTATAT
>JAOUQU010017062.1:0-18232 GCA_028566735.1 Ammoglanis amapaensis | reverse complement strand
GAAATAACATCACGGCTGTGATTGTCTACGGCACTCGCCTTCGGCTCGTGCCTGCGACCGAATCACAGCCGTGATGTCATTTCGCGATAACACACTCCCTCTCGTGTTCTATTGCTTAAATAGCTTTGGTTATAACTAGATATTCATATTAATCAAATGTATGTAGGATGGCAGTTTTTATTTAAAACAACAGTAACTTTTGTAAACTGCTTATTAATCTAAAGGTGTGTTTCTTCAATACATCGGAACATGTGAATCTTTTTCCTTCTTAAGAGTTTACCAGAGAGGTGACGGACACTCAGATGCCATTGGTTGCGCCAGTCATTTTACCCGAGATGTACAAAATCTTCACCATGGCAGAGGTACTGGTGTAACGTTCAAAAGTTTTCCATTTCATCATGAGTGACCATTTTTGGCTTCGCATAGACGTTTGGCTTCGCATTTACAGGTCTACAGCATTCGCACCCGTGCCCGAGCGGTCGAAATCTTCACAACGTGTGCTAATCTCATCTGTGCTATCGAGGTCTTTGAAAAGGTGAGAATCTTCCGCTAGATGGGACGAAACATCAGTCAGAGTCTTAATCTGTTCTATTGGGGGGTTTGTTTTTTAGGGGGCAGCCAAAAATTTCTTCTTTCCTGTGGTGGAGCAGTTTACAGAGGCACTGGTACAGGCTGTACAGATGCCTGATGGTCCCTCTTCAGACAGCGGCCTCAAGATGGAAGTCCTCAAGGTAGAGTGCCCAAAGAACGTCTTGCTTTATAGCCAGTGATTTGGTTCATGTTGATTGTTTGTTTGTTTGTTTGTTTGTTTGTTTTCTTGATAGGCAGTGACGGCTCTCGTCAAGAACTTCCCCAAGCGTATGGTTTCCTCCATGCAGCAGATTCTCCCTACGGTGTGGAATACACTAACCGAGAGCGCTACTTTATATCCTCTCTTTCCCCAACTTCTAAGTATATTTATGAAAAGCGGCGTGTTCTTGACTGGCTGAGTGATCTACGTGTTCCTTAACGAATTGTGTACTTATGTGAGGACCGAGGTTAACTACACAGAGGAAGTGGACGACCCGGTTGACTCTGATGGTAAGTCCTGTACTGAGTGGACCTCTAGGACTCGTCTATCTAAAAACCAAGTGCGCACTCTACAGCTTCTAAAGAAGGCTGATAAATTCCAAGATACCTTACACACTTCCTACTGAGGTCCTTTTCTTGAAACCCACTGAATATTATTAATTTTTTTAAATCTAGCAGTTATCAAACTTGAACCAGCAAGGATTACTAGTCCTGTCTACAATTTAACCACTAGCACTAGACTACATGTTACCCCTCTGTTTTTGGGTGGTAGGTGAAAACTAAGCCAAAACACATTGTTTATATTGCACCAGCGCCCTGCTGTTTAAAGTGAATATATGGTTCGTTATTAAAGTAAATCGATTCTTTATGATTCTTGGTGAATCGTTACAAGCAAAAACTGCATCAACAGAATTGCTTCAATCTGATTTGGGAGTCTAAATCATCTGATTTATATGCGTAATGTCTTATAGCATCATCTCCTTAGAGGCAACTGCCTAGTTAGGCAACAAGGTGGCTCACTAGGTTTTCTAGCTTCCTGCTTCTAGTGTTTATTGAGAGTTTACTAAACATCATAAAACTCATCCATCCCGTGCAGGAGAAGTTCTTGGCTTTGAAAATCTGGTCTTCAGCATCTTCGAATTCGTCCACACGCTTCTGGACAACAACAAGTTTAAGAGCACGGTCAAAAAAGCCCTCCCGGAACTCATCTACTATATCATCCTGTACATGCAGATCACAGAAGATCAGGTACGCTAACATAGCATTATCCTGCTCTCCAGATCCAACATATGCTCATTTTTGTTTTATATTTCACCACAGATAAAGGTGTGGACCGCCAACCCTCAGCAGTTTGTCGAGGATGAAGACGATGACACGTTTTCGTATTCTGTTCGAATATCGGCTCAAGATTTATTGATGGTAAGGCGTTCAGGATAGTATTGTGTATTGAAAGTGCACCATTTTTATTTATAGCTTCAAATATATCAGAGAGACGATGACTATAATTACACAGAACTGTTGTGGTACTCAGGTGGTAGCGGCGGAGTTCCAGAACGAGAGTGCCGTCGCTTTAGCCGCAGCTGCCACGAGACACCTCCAAGAGGCAGAGCAGGCCAAGAACGCTGGCAATGAGCACTGGTAGGTTTCAAATCAATCAAATGTGATTGGCTGTGGGGAACAAGATAGGAAAGCCTGTATAAAAAAGAAACCTAGAAATAATAAAGTTAAGTTTTACTGGAATGGTGTTAAGGAGTAGACGATGAAAATCCTGAAACTTCACGTCTCGCTGAGCCGCTTTGAATAAAGGAGTCTTCTAATCTAAATTTTGCAAATGTAATGTGCAGGTGGAAAGTTCATGAAGCCTGCATGCTGGCACTGGGTTCGGTCAAGACCATCATCACAGAGAACGTGAAGAACGGTCGCATCCAGTTCGACATGCACGGCTTCCTCACCAGCGTCATTTTGGCTGATCTTAATCTCGCAAGTAAATCGAAACACATCTCGTCCGTCTTCAGAAACACGGTAGCTGTGAACTGTGTAAGGTTCAGATCAACTTACACAACTTTTTTCCTGTCATCGCTACATCAGCAGCTTCTCCGTTCCTGCTCGGTCGAGCTCTGTGGGCGGCCAGTCGCTTCACCGCTGCCATGTCACCGGAGCTCATCCAACAATTTTTACAGGCAACTGTAAGCGGCCTGCACGAAACCCAGCCGCCGTCGGTTCGGATCTCTGCCGTCCGAGCTATCTGGGGGTACGTAGTTATTTCTTCTGTAATCAATTAATAAGCAAAAGAATCAGTTTACTGTGAAGAGAGAAACCAGGGAAGCTCCAATGCTACGCTAGATAAACATGAAGTAATTCAACACCATATTATACACAATCGAGACATAATATGCAAGGCGAGACAATTATAACCTGTTGCCATACTAGTTTAGACGTCCTGTCCTCACCCACCGACGCCTCCTGGCTGGTCGAACAAGCACCAGCTTGTCAAATCTGTTGTAATAATTTTTTTTATACAGTAGTATAAATACTAATATTTAGTTTATATATTTGTCTTTGCCTAAAATTCCCAATGTGTTGCTGATGTGGCAATAAACCAAACAAATTGTAATGACTAATTGGTTTGTTAATAAACTGCACTGGGACCAAATTTGAGTTTTAATATATAATATTTATTCATTTCTCTGGCCCATCACCGTCCCGTACTCTTTCCCCATCACTGGTACTCAGCATGCTCGGAGGAAAGCACGGCGAATCGGGTGTGATGAGGAAAGAGAACCCCATCAACCCATCCCGAGAGAAAATGGCCAGTCATGATCTCTTGACCCCGAACAGCACTGATATAGATTCGAACTTTCACATCCATAGTGACCGCACCTTAATCCGCTGGACCACTGAGAGCCCTAAAACTGTTTTGAAAGACATTTTAAAGTTTGAAAGCTCTCAATTGCTTAGACGCTGCGTTTAACAACTTGTACACACGATAAAAGAGGCAACATTGTTTTGTTTTTCTCTCCCACAGATACTGCGATCAGTTGAAATTGTCCGACAGCACCCAGATCCTGCAGCCTTATCTTCCCAATATACTGGAGGGATTGATACAGTTGGCAACCCAGTTCAGTTCGGAAGTCCTCACTTTGGTCATGGAGACACTTTGCATTGTGTGTACGATAGACCCGGCTTTTACCACAAGCGTGGAGAACAAAATATGCCCCCTTACCATTGCCATTTTCCTTAAGTACAGTAATGGTAAGTTTGAGCTCAGTTTTTTTTCTGTTACTTCATGACACGGTGCAGTACACACAAGCTGTGTTTGGAAACATAGAATGCTGACTTATCTAAGTCACTTTATAAGATGAATGTAACATTCAGTGGAGAACGATTCAGCATCGGGCGCTCACTTGTTCAATAAGGCAATTCCAGAATTCACAGCTCCCTTACAAAATATTGATGACAGCCGATATGGGGACTAGTTTTTGTTAATTCATACATTATTGTTAATGATTATTCAATATTCATGTGTGCTTGTGTAATTAAGAGCGTGGGTGTCGATATGAACCTCCTGCACAGTGCTTCAATGGGGAGCACAATAGCCATCGAAAAAATGTAGTGCTCCCACTTCTAGTTAAAGTAGTTGCTCCCAGCTTATAGCGACAACCTTGCGATTATAAGCACAGTTCTGTAACCACCAAACCTTTCTTGCTAAATGTTACTTTTTTTGTTTCATTAGACCCCGTAGTGGCATCATTGGCTCAGGACATCTTTAAGGAGCTGGCTCAGATCGAGTCCTGCCAGGGTCCGATGCAGATGCGTTTAATTCCCACACTCATCAGCATCATGCAAGCACCACCCGACAAAATTCCCTCGGGACTTTGTGCCGTAAGAATCTTTTCTAGTTTCCGTTTATATAATGAGCTGCTTTCTGACGAGTGCATTTACATTCATCACTGCTGTGTAAACAGACCGCTATCGATATCCTAACCACAGTCGTTCGGAACACCAAACCCCCGCTGTCTGAGATGCTAGTGTGCCAGGCTTTCCCTGCCGTCGCCCAGTGCACCCTTCGTGCAGACGACAATGCAACAATGCAGGTACCTTGTAAATTTTTGTAAGAAATCTAAACAAACCGATCAGAGTTCGTCCTCCCCCACTTTGATATTTTATATTGCAGAATGGAGGCGAATGCTTGCGGGCGTACGTCTCGGTCGGCCTGGAACAGGTAGGGCAGTGGAGGGATGACCAGGGCCACAGCGGCCTGTGGTACGTCATGCAGGTGGTCAGTCAGCTCCTGGACCCGCGCACTTCCGAATTCACCGCCGCCTTCGTTGGCCGACTGGTCTCCACTTTGATAGCCCAGGCCAGCGCACAGCTGGGGGAACAGCTGGACCAAGTGTTGCGTGCCATCCTGAGCAAAATGCAGCAGGCAGAAACGCTTAGTGTAATGCAGGTACGATGGAATTCCATTTCTTTTTTTTCTTTCAATCCAACACATAAATTAGAAAATTTCTTGACTTGTGTACTGTTTTGTTTCTTCTCACTGAAGTCTCTGATCATGGTGTTTGCTCACCTGGTTCACTCACAACTCGAACCCCTGTTGGAGTTTCTCTCCAGTCTACCTGGTCCCACTGGAAAACCTGCTTTAGAGTTCGTTATGACCGAATGGATGAGTCGCCAACATCTCTTCTACGGGCAGTATGAAGCCAAAGTCAGGTATGACCCCCACAAAAGTAGTGTTCTCATTCTGCTTTCAAAAGCATATAGCGAGTAATAATCTGCTAGAACACCAGTACTGACATTCAAATTTCTGCTCTGTTACGTTGTTTGTGTTTATGCTTTGGTATTAGCATCGAGTAAGAAAGTTGATTGATGTAGATTTTAGCCGATTGGAATTGAACGACATCAACGTATTACATTACATTACACTGCATTTAGCCGACGCTTTTATCCAAAGCGACTTACAATGAGCAGACAGGGTTAAGGGTCTTGCTCAAGGACCCAGCAGTGTAGCGGAGTGTAGCAGAGCCTGGATATGAACCCCCAACCTTTGGGTTCCCAGCCCAATGCTCTACCCACTAGGCTATACTGTCCCTCAGTATGCATCAGCTTAAAGGAAGTACTAATTCAGCAAATAAAATAAATACTAACCGCACATAATTTCTTTCTATCCAGTGCTATAGCTTTGTGCAAACTCCTTCAACACGGCCTGAACACCAATGACAAGCGCCTTCAAGAAATAATAGTTAAAGGCGACGAAATCTTCAACTCTGACGAAGGCGTTCGCACACGTTCCAAATCTGCAAAAAGTAAGAACATGTTTTCACTTCTCGAATGTTTCTTTTTAAACATGAACGATAGCTTGGAACATCATTCCTATCTAAACCATTTTAGATCCAGAACGGTGGACCAACATTCCCCTGCTGGTGAAGATCTATAAGCTCATAGTTAATGAACTCTCATCTGTCGTGGAGGCGAACACACATCGAGCAAACCCTGCAGATTGGAGCCAAGGTGAGACAAAAATGTTTTAAACACAAAACATAAATCTAGTATTTCTGCTATGGTTTGCGACTTCAATAGCAAATTTACGTGTCGTCATATTCGTATAACACCGTGGATCGAGTGAATCAAATAGTTTGATTAAACATTCATATCCATGATGTTTACTGTTTTACTCATTTGTAGTTATATTTATCTCTCTAAGATTCGGGAGGAATGTGGGAGGATGAGGAGGAGGATGATGATGATGATGAAGATAATGAGGATGAAGCATTAGAGGGGCAGCTGCTTTCTGACCTGATTTCCTCGAACAAATATGGTGAGAATGAAGAACCAAGGTTATTGTGATAAAGAACTGTCTGCTGGCTCACCTTAAGGTCCTGGGTTTGATTTGTGACTGGGTCGTTCAGTGTATGAAAATAAACAAACAAAAAGGAAGGAAAGAAATGGGATGGCTGGCTACATAAATTATCATCATAAGCATTTGTTTTTTCCAGATGATGATTTCTATGAGGAGGATGATGATGAAGATGACCCAGATGCCTTAAAGGATCCTATATATCAAATCGACCTTCAGGTAACTTGCTCTGTTTGTATCTACATTATACAGTGGAGCAAAATAAATGTAAATGCTGCTTTTTTCTTTCAGGCTTATCTGACAGATTTTCTGACCCAGTTTGCCCAGCAGCCTTGTTACAGTATGTTTTCTAGCCACCTTAATGACTGTGAAAGAAAAGTTTTGCAGTCCGTCGGTATATAATCGAAGAACTTGCCCTGTTTACCACTAACTGGCATGAGGACTGGCGCTTATTGATTCCAAGTCACCTAAGGAGTTCATACAAAATGCACTTATTGTCCGTGGTCCTATCTCAAAGTCTTTTGTGAGATGTACATGGGGAGGGAACCCCACTGGACAAAACCCAAACATTGACCGGTTACAGTCGAGTGAAGGATGTGGAGATTTGGAGGTTGATGGTTTCTTTGCGAAGTGACCAAGGTCAAACTTTATTAAACAGTACCAACTGTTCAACATGTGCTTGACTCACATTACCAAGCCACAGTGAAGTCAAAATCTTTCTGTAAAGAAAGGCGATTCAGAGTTTCTGACCAATTGTAAAGGATCTATTTGCTGTCGGAAACGACGGTGGATTTTTAGAAATGTATCGCGTTTGTCGAGGAACTCACAAATCTTGTTTTTCTTTCAACAAAATATGCTAAGTGGAAGGATTCTGAGATTCCTTGTACACACGGAAGTATGGGATAATGTTTAATAATAATAAACCTATAATTCTTTCATTCTTTTTTCTGATGTTTACTCGTCTCATGGTGTTTGAATAGATTGCTTTTTTTCCCCAAATTGACGAAAAAACTTGACTAAACTATTTTAACATCATTTTACCATTTTCTGACTTTCAGAGATGAACTTGGTTATATTTTTATTGTTTATAATATATTAAATATTTATTGTTATTTATATTTCGTCATCATACTGACACCATCAAAACAATGGAGCGCACGCTTGTAGTTAAAGTAATCACTCCTTGCATATGTTGATGTGTACGATGTTTTGTTCACGATCCAACATTTAATAGCATTCGTTGTTCAACATCTTTCAGCTAAAACCTCATGTGCGACATATTTTTGCATATAACTTTGCTGAACTATAAAAGTAACATGACACCGTTTTGGTGAGGTATAAAAGCAGCCGGTACCTTAGTGATGCAACGTGGTGTGTGACAATCTATAGTGTAAACTAATTTCACATAGACCTTTAACAATTGTGTTATTTCTAAAATAAAAAAGTATTGACAATATAACCTATCTAGCTATCCAGCCATCGATCCACACATTATAAATAATATAAAGTGACCAGGTTGTGCAAAGAATTGAACATGGGTTGTACAACGCAAGCAAAATTTCAAATACTGTATAGAAATATATGTGTATATGCACAAATATGTGTTATTATATGACCACACACTGTTTATGCTTATAAGCATATGCACACATGTATTTAGTATGTCTATATATTAGACATGGTTGCTATTTACATCGAGTTCCAATAGTTTGTGCATTTGTCGGAGTTTAAACCTACTTTATGTTCTATAATATACTTTATGCGTTAAACACACTTAATATGAGCTGTCGGTGTTGTGTTGTCCTTTAACCGTGGGTGTGTAAAGTAAACCGGGCTCGGTACTCTCCTGACCGTGCGGTGTCACGGTGGATGTGTAATGTGACTCGAACCCGGAGCAGAGCAGAAATGCTCGGATGAATTGTTGTTTGCTTTCTGCTATGCCGGGTTCCAGGTTATAGACGCTTCGTTATAACGCTTTTTAACGACGGTTTGGTTTAACGGAAAATTCGAGATGGCGCCGCGTTCACTGTTCCTCCCCCTGTTCGGGCTTCTGTGTGCTTGGCACGGTAAGATGATGGATGTTTCTACACAGAGGCCTTGAAATCGATGGTTTATTCACATTTTTGACGGATTCGAACCCACATTTTCACAATACATAGTATTATAATATTTATGATGTCTAACATACTAGTATATATGTTAGTCTTAATATGCAGCCACTATATATGTCGAGCTTCTGGTAAAACTGGGAGATACAAACAATACTGAGTTTATTTACTGAACATGACATGGCTGTAATCATGTATAAATTACAATGATCAGAATAACATGCTTTATTGACATTCAACCAGGGCAGACATGTGGCCCTAAGCATCATTTCATTTAGGGGCCCCTCATTTCACAACCCCACCCCATACACTATATGTGTACCATCCCCACTATCATTAACATCATTATTTATATGAAGCTTCCATTTTGCCGTTATCATGCTGGTTCTTGTTTTTAACCTTAAACAAAACTGACAAAAAAAATCTTCAAATTATTTTTCACTTTTAGTGAATTGCCAAATACAGACTGTGCATCGTCGTGTACCCCTTCCACAGAACCTGTTCATTGTCCGACATGCACCTCCAGAATTTTGTAACTTCATGTCGAAATGATGCGCTCCACATAGGAGAGCGTTGTAGCCATCAAAACAATTGAGTGTGCACGCTTGTAGTTAAAGTAATCTCTTCCTGTATATGGTGGCCACCTTTATCCAAAGTGACTTAACGTATTACAGTCTATTGCAGTATACAGTCTGAGCATTTAAGAGTTGAGGACCCAACAGCAGGCTTGTCCTGCGCCTTTACAACTAGGCTACTGCTGCCGTTATAATCCAATATTTTTAAAGAGTTTGTTGTTCATTGTCTATCAAAGTAAGATCGGGTTTGGGTTTGATGCTTTCCATATGGTGTTTACATATTTTCCCTTATAGTCCAAAAACATGCAGCCAGATTAATTGAAGACTGAATTGTCCTATATACAACCGGCGTAAAAAAAAAAAAACATGCAAAATCAGGTGGCAACTACTTATGATTAAGGTCATAAGAATAAATAAAAAAATTAATAGTGGATATTATTTAAAATGCATTTAGCTTTAATCACTTTGGTTTTATGCTGGTCTTCTAGAGGTACGGTGGTGGAATGATATCGCATAATTGGGTTGGATAATCTGATGGGTTGGATACAAACTTAAGATTTATCTTAAATATTTTTTTAATTATCTGCCATCCGAATTTAAAAATCTTTTACCTGTACAGTTTTGTTGGTAACAAAGTTTTTTTTATTACACACAGCAAGTGCCGATGAGGACTGTCTGTGGTACGTCGACAAGAACGGCACCTGGCATAATGGCTTTGATTGCCCACTTATCACCTTCTGCTGTGGAAACTGCCAGCAGCGTTACTGTTGTCTGGATGGATTCAGGATGATTACAGAAAATGTACAGAAACGCTGCATGTTGTTTCATCTCAGGTATTTTTTATCTTTTAGCATGTCATGTTTGTCGGCTTAAGATGTTTTATAAAACATAGTTTTCCAATCACCATTGAAATGAATTGGCCCATTTAAAGATGTTAATAGATGACGAATTAATAGTTCTAATCAAGCTAACAATAGTATGTCTAATATGGCAGATACTTTGTACAGCGAACAGATGGCATGTACATGTGTCTGCATTTTAGCTCATGTTTTATTTATTGAAACGATAACAATAGTGAAATATGTGTTTGTGTGTAGTGTAATAACCATATAATCATTGTTCTGTTACTCAGTCCTTCCACCCTAGCAGGCATTGCTTCATCCATCCTGCTTTTCGTGGCTGCTATTGCCACTATGGTCTGCTGCTTTATGTGCTCTTGCTGCTACCTGTATCAACGACACCAACAACGAGGCAGGACACATTATGAGGGTAAGCACTTGTAAACAGATATACGAACATATCTTCTACATGCATATAGAGCATTTCAAATATTACATTAAGAAATGCTTACATGTCATTTCAGCCCAAGAGATTCCAATGGTTACCTACCCTATAGTGCCAATGTATGACCATTATGGCAAACCCATTGGAAATCTGGGATATCCAGTGGCACCCCAGTACCCTGGTATGCCTCAACAGTATCCCAAGATGCCCCAAGGACCTTACCCTCCTTGTCCTCTTGCCAAGGCAGAACCTAGTCAAGGGGGTATGTTAAAGAATTATAAATACTGCACATATAAGCTTTTAAAGACATTTACAACTAGTTTTAATAAATTTATTATGTCTTCTTCTTTGTATTAGCTCCACCGCCATATTCCCCTTCATAGTGCCCGAACCACAGAGAGACCCTTGATGAAGGAAAGAATGTTAAATAGCAACCAGCTCCTGAGAAATCCCATAAACAACCTGCAGCACTTTTAAAATATTATTTATTTAATTTATATATTAATCTTCTGAGTGAAGCATGAAGCATGGTCTTGTTTGGCTGTTTTTGATGTAAAAGATTCAGATGGGTATTGGTAATGTCTTGTGGGATTATTTCCCTTAACAAAGAAGTTACAGTTGTATTGTATAATTGCATTTACAAGATGTGCATAGATTAAATTAGGTTATTTATGATGAGTGCTAATTTGATTTATAGCAGTTTCAGTATCAGTGGCTCTCTCGGCTGTTTACTTCACATTAGTCACAAAAAATAAAGCCATTTCTCACAAAGTCTTAACTGTCGAATGGTTTTAGTTTTTTTAACCAGGACAGGTTTGTGTCTTGCTTAAAAATGATGACTTGGAATATTCATAGCCTGTTTGCAGTGATTTTAATACTTTTTGCTCTCATTTTGTGCTATTGCTGTAAATGCGTTCAGTGGAAAAAAAGCTGAAATAATTGTGATTGTGTACTATTGAAACTTTTTTTTCTCAGGATTTCACCCCAGCGTTTTCATCAACATTTGAAATAATGTCATGTGTTTAAATTTTTCTGTCATTTTTTTATTTGCTAACAGATAAGTATATTTTAGGAATATGGCAATGTACATGAAGAACATTTATCATCTCATGGAGTGTGAAAAAAGTTTAATGGTATTAATAATTGAAAAGTATTTTTCATTTATAAGAAAGTTTGAAGAATGAAATACTGAAATTATGGTGTTGATTCTAACGCATAATAAAATTCTGACAATGTAATCTTATGTTAACGCTGTATTACTATAATTTAATGTTACTATTTTTGTAACTGATGAATTGCATTAAACACATTTTATTACATAATGTGTGAGGTACTTTTTGCATCGATGATGATTATTATAGTTTTATGTGGGTGGATGGATGGATGGATGAGTGGATGGATGGGTGGAGTTGGGGCATAGTCATGTTAGAACAGATGCTGCTTTTTATGATTATTTTAGGCTTGCACACAAGCCAAAAACATGCAGCCAGGTCAATTGGAGAAACTCAGTTGTGCTGTATGTATTAGTTCACATCTTTGCCCAAACTAGTGCCATGTTTAGGGTGTTACTGTGTTTCTTACATACACTGAACTGCTGGAATGAGCTCCAGCAACCCAGGTGACCCTGAATAAGCTTTTTTAAAGGTCCTGTTTGTTAAAGCAATTACTGTCACTAAAACACTTGTACATTAAGTCATTTAAACATAAAAAAGTTTATTGTTTTACTTGTGAACACTAAATCAAGACTACATTTATTGTATGTCCAGCTGGATTGGTGTAAACAAGCTAGCACAAACATGTTGTTTACACAGATTTACTTTTTGAGTAAGAAAACCCAGACCCTCCCGTTTCCTTTAAAGGAGTGTGTACCGCAGACTAAAAATGGGCATGGACCCTCACAGGACTTTATGGAATTTCCAAGCAGTGGAAGAGAGCATCGCCAGAACTCTGATCCGGACTCCCGGTTCCAATCTGTGTCCCTTATGATTTATGGGAACATACAAGGCGGCTCAAGACTGTGGATATACACAGAAATACACCTATATTTTTCATCCAGTTAGTTTAGTTCCCAGGGTGCAAAGATGTCCAGGAGAAAAGTTCGAGGACTTACTCGAACCGGGCGCCAAGTAAGCGAGGACCCAGATCTCGACAACCTCTTGTCAAACTTGTCGCCTGAAGAAATGGAGGAGCTCCAGAAAGAGGTATCAACCGTGCCGGACCCTGATCCGAATGAAATCATCGTCGTGGATGCCACAGAATCAAAACAATCAGTACCTCTGCAAAGAAAGATGTCAAGTGAGGTATGGAAACATCTTAATTACTAAACAACAAACATACAAGAGTATCTCAGGACAAAATGTATTATGAATCCTTACAGCTATGAACTGACTAAATTATCATGAGATTTCATTTCTTATACAGGTTAAAAACATTTAATATTTCATCATTGTTTATTATTATTTCTGCACTTTTAGAAAAGAGTTTCTAATATGTTTGTATGCTTAACAATGTCGTTAATGAATCTATATGGATTTTTATTTTTTCAATAATCATAACAAGTATAGAAAAAGAAAAAGATGTGAAGGGGATGCATAAACTGTAGGGTGTGTACTAGGCTCGATGAGATTCCTTGGTTCATTGCCTTGTTTCACACTGCCTTTTAAGGTTAAGTCTGCAGGGCTGGAGACTTTACACAGCAAACAGACTAGATTGCAATTTAGACTAGCAGACATTCAGATGTTTTCAGCAGGACCATGTCGGACAATTTGTTTCAATGCAATTACTTTGTATGTTTCTTATTGTACACTATAGAAAAGTGGAAATCTAAACATCACACCTACTTTCCCCTGATATTGATGTCTTCTTCTCTGTGAAGTCTGTAAAGCTTAAAATATTTTTATGAGAAACTGCTGAAACAGAACCTATTTCTGTGAAGCTGGAAGCATACAAATGTCTTGAAAACCTTAATGTTCTTTATTTATTTAACTTTTTAACTAAGAAGTTTAGGCCCGCCCCTGAAAACCAACCCCATAGCCTTGTCCTTGTTCCACCAAACTTGGTTCCATCTACAAAAAAAATCAGGCCAATGTGCTTTATACCACAGAATTGTTTCCTATTGTGCTTGCTGATGACCTATGAAAGTATGAAGTTCTGATTGCACAATTGTCTTATGATGTAAATGGCAGGAATGGTTTTGCTTTCAACACAACATAGACCCAAAAACACAGACAAAACAAAACTTTGTGACTTAGCATCAAGTCTGTGAATGTTCATTAGTGGCCCAGACCAAAACTCAATAGAACATGGAGAATCTGAAAACAGAATATTAAATATTATTGTGTCTATAACATTTAATAGTCAATGTTTTATTTTTAGGGTGAGCCAAAAAGGGAAAGTCGTAAACAGGAATACCTGAGAAAAATGGGTCTAAGTCAAGAAAAGAACATTTCAAGAACTGGCAGCATGGATGGAAATCTTCAGAGACAATCCAGCATTTCCAGTCCAAGTTCTCCTCAACATCATGACAATCACGTACCGGGCAGGAACACGAGAACCGCGGATGACTGTCGAGGTGTTACAGGAAGCCGAATTAAAACAGATAAAGAGAGTGAAACAAGTCATTCCATGAATAGGAAAGAACAAGATGAGTTTAAGACCAGAGATAGACTGGAGACTAAAGAAAGCAAAACTAAAGAGTTGATTGCTAGACTTCAGGATAAAAGGGAATATTCTAAAGACAGGGAGAAAAAAGATGAGTGTCGAAAAAAGGAGCCAGGAGATAGACGAACAAAAGATATGATCTCTAGATTGCAGGCAAAGCAAGAAAAAGAAGACAGAAAAGAACAAGAAATGAAACCCCAAAGTCTTGTTTCCAAAATGGAGGAAAGTCTAAATCAGATTTCAGAAACCAAAACAGTCGAAGGAAGAAAAGCTGGTGAAATGGAGAAGATGAACAAACCAGAGTTTGTTAATGATAAGGAGAAAGCTGATGTCCAAATGGGTGCTGAAAAAGAAACAAATACTGCAGATAAAACAAATGAAAATGAAAAGAACGTTGAACTTGAGTTGAATGAAGGATTGCACATAGATTCTGTTGAACAAAAGGACGTTTTTATTAAGGGGAAAGAAGATACACGTATTTCTAGGGACGAATTTAGTGTAAGCAACTTAAAACCCAAAGCTAAAGAAGAAGACATAGAAGACGAGTCTACATCCATGTTTGCTGAAGATCTTGAGAGAGTTTGTAGGAATGACCCCTTGATGACCGAGCTCAATGTCAACAACTCTGAAGTCATCAAAGTCAAAACTCTTATACAGTTCGCCGAAGCGCTGTGCGACAACAATCATATCAAAACGTTTGCTCTTGCGAACTGCCGCGCAGACGACCATGTGGCCTACGCAATTGCAGGCACACTTCGCAAAAATAAAACAATAACGAGCATCAACATGGACTCAAACCTTCTCACTAGCAAAGGCATAACGGCCCTGGTTCAAGCCCTCAAGTATAATTCCACTCTGACTGAGCTCCGCTTTCACAACCAGAGGCACATTTGTGGAGGCAAGACAGAAATGGAAATGACAAAGGTTCTGAAGGAGAACACAACCCTACTGAAACTAGGCTACCACTTTGAGCTCGCTGGTCCACGAATGACCATGACCAATATTCTCAGTCGAAACATGGATCGTCAGAGGCAGAAGCGATTGCAAGAGCAAAAACAGGCCCTGATCCAGGGAAACGGGGACAAGCAAGACCTTCTAGCGGTTCCAGCTTCAGGTACTAACAAGTATACCACAAAGAACTCACCAAAGCCATCACCTAATCCATCTCCTGTACCTTCTCCTAAGACAACACCAAAGATTCACAAAGGGCCTGGTGGTATTCCACCACCACCTCCACCACCTGGAGGCTTACCACCACCACCACCCATTCTGGATGCAGATTTTCTGAAGAACGCACTGACCCCTATGTCTCACAGAAAGCTTGAGGACAGGGTCGGAGGCCGAAGTGGAAGTCTGAATTCAAGAGACCAACTTTTAGCTTCCATAAGAGGCGCCAATATGAAACAACTAAAAAAGGTAAGCAATTCACTTCTTACTTATTGTTCTTTATTATGTGTGATTTAAATGTTTAAATCAGATTCTTTTCACACAGGTTTCTTTGCCAAAACTACTGCAATAACCATGAAAACTGAAACACCTATGAAGCTCAGTGCAGTAGAAAGAAGCTAGACATCTCACACACCCGGAGTTGATGAGAACTAAGATGTTCTTCAAATAACAGTCAATGATGTGAATGTAGTACACAGGATGCTCTGACTCTTTTTGGACTATGGAGAAGAATGAAAGCCTGGTACGGACGTGGTGTTCAGAGGCGTGGTATTTCCAGCCTGTGTTGACACCTTGGTTGTTTTTGCACTAATTGTATGTAATTGTATGTAATCCTGTATGTAATATATTCAAGTGTGTTTAATAATGGGAAACATTCTTCTACAGGTGGAAAGGTCTCATTTTCATGTGGTTCCTAGTGAACAAGTTTCTATGAAATCAGGACATTACTCACTAATTGATGGTATTTTAACTACAGCATGATACAATAAGTTTGAGCATTTTTGACCACATCATATACAAAAATATTGCCCACAAATCAGTTATTTTCGATTTAGTATTATTTATAAATGACTCAGGAGTTTTGGAACTTTTGGGTAAAATACTGCCCATAATTGAATACACACCAGATCCAGGGTTTGTAAGGTATATTATGGACTCGTGACAATTCTTTAAATAGAAATTTTTTTTTAAATAACGTATTTACAGTTTACACAAAATTGGACTGTGCACATAAAATAACAAAAGTTCTAGACACTATAAAATCCTGTTAAAATGATTTGTATAAAATATTATAGTGTTCACTGTATGCATATTTTAATATAAAATTATATTATTATTCTCTTAATTATTGTTGATGAAGCTTATTTTCCTTGAATGTATTATTTTGAACAGTATTTACTCAGCAGCAGCCTAGACTAAGAAATTAACATTAACAGTGACTTATAAAATGTTAGTTATTAACATAAACACGCATCTTAACATGTATTTAAATAGTCTTTTAAAATACTGACATAATTCTTTATTAAGCAATATATCCATGCTGAAAATCGTGAGTGAATGTAAATACTAGAGCAATAAGCGAGTTTACATTTCAGTTGCCCTGGTTCATCCTCTGCAGCTGTGAAATGACTATATTTGGTTATTCTTAACGGAGACCCAGTGTGTGTAAGTCATTCCTTTCAATCTTCTACTAACACGCCTGTTTCTAAGCACAGACTCTTCTAAGTAGAGGTGGGCGATACTAGGAATTTTGGTATAATCCGATACCAAGTAAATGCAGGGCCAGTAACGGCGATATCGATTCAAATACTTTTTAATATTTAAACTTCAGAGTCAGGCTTTATTATATGTTTTAATTATATATATACACTTATACATATATACACTTTACAATAAAACTGTAATAGTAATAAAAATATTCATAGACTAAAACCAATAAACAAAAATTTAGGCATTCTTTTCATTGTGCTGGTTGCTGCTGTCTGAGTTGCATAGGACTTTGGGCAGCTTCAGGGTGCTTACTGGTGTCATTAATGGTTGATTCCCTCCTCACATCTATGTTTTTTTTCAAAAGGCATGTGTCCAAGTGGTTTTCACCCGACCTTAGTGATAGACAGTAACATATTTCATCAGTGGAATTTACTCAATGTTAGTGTTTGTGTATTTAAATCAGGTGCTTTATGCCGGGTAAAATATACCCAACCCATAGTAATTGTGTTACTAATTTTAACGTGAGTGTTCTAGGGTAAGTAAAGTTTTGAAAGTTAATATGAACTGATGCTGATGATGACCACTCTTATGTACCTGAATATTCTCTGCTACTAGACTGAAAAGTCTCTGCCAGTGACTTTTGTCTCTGGTCTAAGGGTTTTGGTCTGTCTGGGCCAAGGAATTGGGGATGTCTCTCCTCTCTATTTTTGCAGCTCCTGGTTTTTCATGTACTTGTAGAGGTTTTTTGTGTTTCCTCTGTATTTATCAGCCCTGTTGCAAACTTATGGAAGCCCATTCCCACCACCTAAAATGAAAAAAAAAACGAGCATGTGTTTTTTCGTGTTATTAAGTCAATTTCTATCTAATTATTTTAAAATATAAGTAATTATTTTGACATATCTTTTGCTTTTTTTTAATTAAAAAACACGTTTAGTTTCCCTTTCTGCAATGTGAAGGTTTACATACAGACTCTCTGTCGTGGTTTCACACTCCTCAAGACAAGTAGATGTTTTGTAATTATGAACTACAAAGTGTCCTATATGTATGCTATAATAGTATGCATTTGTGGAAACTACACATATACACATTAAGTATACACTATGCATTTTAGTATTGATGATAGTGATAGTTTGGCTTATAAATATAGATATTTAGGCAAAGATTACTGTTGTTCTGTCAGAAAAATATAATATCCAGTGTTTTACCCTAAATATAGTATTTTAACTAAATGTTTTGTCACAACTTGTGATTTAATTACTACATTTATACAACTGTCAGACCATTTAAGCTAATAACTTTGTGCATTAACTTTGATTCTATATAAATCAAATCAAAGTATATTGCAATACGACTATATAAATGATTAGATTTGGATAAACGTTAAAACTATTGTAATTTACAATAGTTTATAGTAATTTTTACAATTTATTTGTAAGAAATACCTCAATATAAACATATTCTAGTTCATACACCAGAAGGAAGATTGAGAAAAGATTGACCAGTTAAAATGATTAAACATA
>JAOUQU010016850.1:0-18242 GCA_028566735.1 Ammoglanis amapaensis | reverse complement strand
TGTACTTCATTATTTATTACATTCAAACTTTAGATGGGCATCGGGTAGCTGGGCTAGTAAACTACTTACATGTTTGAAGTAGTAATGCATGTTGGTGGTGGACAGAAAACTGATACTGCAATATAATTGTTTCAATATTGAATTCCATGCCATTGCTTTCTTCCTTTTTTACAACATGTTTTATGTGTTAAATTATTGATTTATTAGGGAAGAAAATGTGTGTAATGTGTAACGCATGGCCTAGTGGGTATTGAGCATTCAGCAGATTCGGGGTTTCAAATCCAGGCACTGCTAGGCAGCCACTTTCGGGTGATGTAGACTCATGACAAAGACTCTTCATAATGTGTCACACATTTCTGGTCTTAAATAATTGAATAATTGATCACCTTGACTTTTTAACTGACTAAAGTGTTACGTTGTCATAAATCCAGTTCACTTTCACTCACAAGGGTTTAATAATGCAAATAGTTTCCATCAGTTTGAGTTTGTTTGCTTGTGTGTTTAAAAAACAGGTCTGCTCTTCATGTTCATTACTGTTGATCCCTGTGATGGACTAATCACGGATGTTGAAAATAGACTAACAAACGTGACGCCGTCATAGCAAATGAGTTTCGAATTTTCGAACATGGACTTCCAAAGTGCCAAATATCAGAATCAGGTTTATTGGCCAAGTTTGTGTGTACACACAAGGAATTTGGTTCTGGCTGATGGTGTCTATCTAATAAAATCCGGGTAAATAAACACATTACAATCTGCAAATCAACAATACACAGGAACAATTAACTCAAAATATACAAACTATTAGAATATATACAAAGGAAGTCTGTAAGTGTGTAATGTTCTGTGTACAATATGTAGTTAATGTTGTATAGCTGTACATAAGTATAAGCAAAGGTACACAATATGTGTTATTATATTATATGGAACATACTGGTGTCTATATAAATATATCAAACAACAGCATGTAGAATATATTACTATAATGTACAATGATAAAATATATTCGTCTACATGCTGCTATAGTATATATTTATATATTGTGTATATGGAAATAGACACCAGTATATGCCACATAATATAACTTTTCAGACCATGAATGTTTTATATTCAATTTAACATTATACCAGCTAAATATTTGCTTGGAAAATAAGGCACAGAAAAGCAAAGCAGTGCACGAGGTGCAAGTCATATTTATTGACACAGTGCAGGTTTCATATTGAAGCCGCTGTTTCACTAGAAAGCTGGAGATGTTTGTTTTTGCTGCACAGTTCTGTGCATTTCTATCATACCACCCAGATATTACCCGGCACCAGGCAGGTTCACAAAGGTCTGGTTTGCAGTTCAGCCAGGCCACCGAACCGAGCACAAACGCATATGTAATCTCCTAATGGGTCAACTCATTTGAGCGTAAAAAACAACAAACGCTGAAGGAGATTAAACAGATTGGGATAATGAGACCGAAGTTTGTTATAAAGAGAAATAAACACTGGAGGACTTTTGCAGACTTGGTATAGGAGGCATACATCTCAAAATAACATTTCTAAAGACGTTTTCACCATAGATCACGATTTCAGTGTTTTATTTTGCTCGCACCTGGGTCTGTTTGAACAGCCCAAATCTTTTAATTCTGAGTTTTTCAACTAAATAAATATCTCTTAAATCCTGGAGTCAAATATCTGCATCTTGCTAATATTGATGAGCCAGGTCACATCTTTTCCCACTAAATTGAGTTGCAAATTATCTGCTGTGGGGAGGGGGGGGGTTGGGTACTGTAAAAGTGAGGCACATAGACCAAAATCCGAGGAGCAAAAACCAAAGTCAGAGACACAAACCTCAGGGTATGAGGCACAGAGACTAAGGTCAGAGCACACACAGACCATGGTCCAAGCACACAGAGACCAGGGTCCAAGTGCAGAAAGACCAGGCTTCAAGCATACAACTACTAGGGTCTAAAGCACAGACGTCAGGGTCCAAGGACACAGAGGCAAAGATCCAGCATAAGCAGTTCTACTGACCTAGTCCAAATATCCAATAAGTAACTTTTGGTAAATGTTCCTAATAAAGTATGTTTATCAATAGCAAGAATAGCATTTAAATCCCAACACTAAAACAACTCAAACATTTTCCTTCTCTAGTTCATTTAGATTTTTGTGACATCTGTTTACATAAGCAACATAACAGACTATGGAACTGTATCTGGTCAAATCCTCGTCTCCCATCTGGAACCACTGAAGAATAAGACCTGCCAGATCTTCGCTAAGAGACACACGTCCTCACATCAGTCTAAGTGCACAGCACATATCGACACAATGGATGGTGTTGCTCACAGAGATAAACACATCTCAGGACCTTCATTATGTGGGTTCAAAGATGCCGACTGGATGTTGAAGACTCATATTAATTTAAGGAGGGGACGAAACAAGCCGGTTTTGATTATACCTTTAGCTGCCGTTTGCTTTCCTCAGTGCTGTCCTCAGATGCTGAAAATAGTCCACATTTATGGAGCATACCAAATCTGTTGTGAGTTATACCAGGTAATCATACGAGAAAGACAGTTTATATTCTGTGGGAATGTCATTCTTCTTTTACATTCGACTGGTATTTTCAGAAACTGTGTTTAGTTTGAAGGTTTTAGTGTTTGTGAGGAAAAGATCAGGGCACATCAGGTCAGAGCTGTCCACATTGTTTTCTCAAACTACGAAAGAATACATTAATAGATTAGATTGATAGGAAAGGTTATTAATGTTCTGACAAAATTAGTTTAGACCAAAGAAATCACTTGTTTGCAGCTTTACACTGGCAATTATAACAGATACAGACTTCAGGTATGGCTTTTAAGGACCGACAATCATGTGTCCTGTGATTAAACATGTGAGGATTTTAGCATCATAGTTATTGTAGAAGCTCAGTTACAGAGAAAAAAAAACATTATCACAATTAGAAAGAACCGCCATTCTGTTCTACCTTTTTTGTTTTCACACTCTACCTCTTTTAATCCCAGTTTTGTGGATTTGACTTGACTCACTGGCACTTAAACAACCCCCCTGTTTATTCCAGTCATCCCCACCCTAGCTGATTGGAGGGCAGTTCTGTCTGCCGGAAGGCCAATGCTCCAACAGCTTCATACTGCAAACGAAATAACGTGAGACACGTGAATATAAAACATTGCAAAACACAACTCCCCAATTTTTTTCATTCACATCAATTTGCTTATTTTCACATCCATGAATTGTCGTGTCTTATGTCGTGTATACACTATAAATACACACGTCTCCCTGTGTCTGCGTGGGTTTCTTTCAGGTACTCCGGTTCCTTCCCACAGTCAACCCACACTGAATTTCCCACACAGCTTCCACATAGCTGAGCGCTACGGGTTGGAGAATGATCCATCGAGACTCTGTGGATCAGTAAGTCTACAGAGCGCCCAAGAGCCAGAGGAGCTACTTACTACTTATAACTCGTATTTATAACTAATTACTTTTTTAATAACTTCCTCCACGTGCTGGAATTATTGGATACCTGTGGCCACACAGGATTTGTGTCACCAAGACATGCAAATTTTTTTAAAGTACGATTGGCTTCTATCGCAATACCTTACACTACTCATTTTACACTCTGGAAAATTGTGGTGGCGAAGACACGTCCTTATTATCCCAAGAGTAGATTACACCTAAGTATTCCAACATGGATATTACGTTTCTATTTTAGGTTAGTCGTCTCCTACTGGGTTTTAAGATGGTCAGACAGGTTCCATTGTGGTCCAGAGGCCTCTCATCACCGTCGCTTTACTATCCTCACTTTTCTAAATAATGACACGCGCCTCTTCTTTCCTTGATCTCAGAACAGTCTGCATCGGATTGCATCAGCTAAGCTGTAGAAGTGTTGCTGACAATACGACTCCATAACGTACATCCCGAACCAGGTCATCCCCGAGCTAAACTCCACACATTCACATCTGATTTACCCTACAGTCAGTAAATCAAAACAGTGCTTAAATCTTTAATGTCTCTTCCAATTTATTTTTCACGCCTTACATCACCGGATACCAAACAGCACCAGGCAGCATCAGAACCTCACAAAACACCTTCAGCTGGTGACCAGCATCATGAGCAGAGAAAATGTTTTCACAACTGGAATAGATTTTCTCTGCACTCGAGCATTTTTATGCAACGGAGTTGTTTTCAGAATAACAAGCTGCTTCCATGGAACATATGAGCCAATTCGGTAAACAAGGACAAAGCACTCAGGTTTATTCTAATTCTTTTTGTTTGGTTGTTTTTTTTTTGTTTTTTTTTTTGCTATGAAATGGTTTCCAAGAAGCTCTAAGGGAAAAGAAGGGCCTATTTAATTGATGAAGGCAGGATGCAGGTATTCAGTGTCATACTGAGTTTAAACAGAATTTGTTCTAATGTGTTTTCAGAACAAACAATGCGACAAAGTCTTTATGTCTTAGCCACCTGTGTGTGGGTTTCGTGTTTATTTTAAACACAGGTGTGTGTTTGTAATGCGTTTAATTGTGAACGTTAACCAATGCACTGTGATAAGTCTCTCATGACAAACATTAAGTATTTAAACAGTTTTAATGAATGTTCTTTTACCACCCTTGTGGTCTGTAGTGGATAACCACACTTGCACAAGTCTTGCTTTATGGCAACTGTGACACTAGTTAGGGACACTTCCTTAGTAGAGATCGTGAGTGGCGCTCAGAATAAACAAAAAATTGCATATTTTCTTCCATGTTACTTCCGGTGTGATTTATTGATAGTATATCTAAATTAAAGTTTGGACCGTACTGTTCAGGGGTGAGATCTCTCAGGTCATGCACAAACTTAAGGTACAAAGTTTCTAAAGACAGCGCACAGCGAAATGCTCTGTTTGTCATTGTTAAAATACACTTACAGTTCCAGTGACTAAAACATTCTTTTTCTCCCCTTCTCCATATTTTAGTTCATGTATTTTAAACTTCCTTGGTCAAAATATTCCCACAGCATCTCTGTAGCTCTATCTCCAAATTCTAAATTGTTAGTAGTTATGAATTATATTTCCTGATTATTAACGGAATGTGAACATAAATTTACAGCTTGGTTAACTGTACCTATTAAAAAGTTCAAGACAGTTTGTTCTTTTTATGGTCTGGTTGAAAGACCCTTGGATCATGACTCTATGATTACATGATCAGACTTCCAGACATTTCTATAAATGATTGGAAGCTTCTAGAACATGAGTATCCCTGTCCACACCGAAACTGTCTGCCGGCACTGTGAGCAGGAAGAAAAATGAGTGTTTTGTGTGTATGGAGTAGGAATAAACTCTGACGTCTGCTCTATGTTTGCCAGGAACTGTCACTGGGATCTTAAACGCTGCGACTTGCTGAGAGAGAAAGACAGTACGCTTTCACCAGCTGCCTCTGCCTCCTTTTAGTTGACAGCATGTTTTGAATATGTCAGCTATAAAAGCTACGAAACGGCAAGGGCTGTCTTTAAGACAGTTTTTCCTAAGTCTGAAAGTCAAAGCGTGTGTACATTTGAACAGAAGTTTCTGATTCCTTCCTGGAATTTGCTCGGTCAACTGTGTACGATATTATGCACTCGATTATACAAAGAAAGTTGTTTTTAGGAAACGCTTCATCAGCTGAAAAGCCGCGGTTTTTTCATACTGACATCCACTTGGACTTTAATTTGAGAATTGTGACCAATTATTTCTTTGAGAGTTTCTGATAGTGAGCCATTGATTTGCAACACTGTACACATGGAGGAAATCTCTCTGTGTAATGGTCAGATTAAATTATTTGCACACTGATTGCAAACTATGCAGTAAATGTTACCACAATGCTGTAAAACGTCAGGACTATTATTCGCCAAGAATTATTATAAAAACTTTTTGTCTTAAAAATATTTGCTACACACTGACATGTTGTAACTGAGAAGATCTTACAATCTAAGTTGCTTCAAACATACATACCTAAATAAAAATACATAAATAATCAAGGCACTATATTTTGCATGGGTTTTCTCTGGGTAGTCTGGTTTCTGCTCACAGTCAGGTTAACTGGATGTACTTAAAATGTCCTCTGTGTTTGTGTGTTTCTCTGTACCATGCAACAGACTAGTATGTTCAGGTGTTTAGTGTATTCGGTTGTAAAACTAGATAGTGAAGTTTAGTTTAAGTCAAATTGTTGAAAACTTTCAAATGTTTTTAATGTTCTTAAGTCAAAACTTTCAGATGTTGTCAAGTTCAACTTTCAACTGTTCTTAAGTCAAACATTTGAATCAAGACTTTCACATTGTTAAGTCAAAATTTTCAAATGTTCTTATGTCATAACTGTCAAGTATTCATAAGTCAGTTTTGTCTAATGTTCTTAATGTTCCATGTACTGATTATGTATTGATTACATAAGCATTAGGGTGTGGCTGTCAGTACAGTACACACTAAAGAGTACACCAATGTTTATTATGGAAGCACTAAATGTGAAAAATGTGTGTGTAACAAAAATGCAATTACTGATTGAACTTAACATCTTTGATAAAATATATTTTTTTTAAATAAAATTCAGATTTATATTTTTCTCCAATTTATGAAATGTGACAGTGTTTTGTAAGATATTTAAAACATATAAATTATGTAGACCTGCTGGGATCTTTGGGATAAATCCTAGCAATAAAAATCCAGCACATGACATGTCTACACACTTTTTATAACATGGGAGAAATTGAATCCATAACACAACATAAGCAAATCATTTCAAGCTTGAAATCCGATGAAGCTAAATGTTCAAAAACGGGATTATTATTTAATTAGTTCTTCCAATGCACTGTTTACTTAGCTTAGTGAAAATCCTAATGCTTAATTTCTTATGAGCTAAGATGAAGATTCTTTTAGCTTACCTGGATTACAAGATCTCAGTTGTGATTAACGAAGACACACAGCACCACGACAGACTTTTCTGTGCAGTTTTGAGTTAATGTTTTCCTTCATTGGTTTCACACATATGAATTTATATTACTATATTTACATTTACGACGAGACTATTCAGAGCACATTCATTAGCACGTTCGAATAACACTTTTATTTGTTACTTATATGTTTATTACATTATTCTTACAAGGCTCCCTCTTCAGGCCTGGAGAACGCACTGCTGTTCTTTGGTTCCCTCCCCTAGACTTGCATGATTGTTTTGAGCATCAGACCAGACAATGCAACGTATTATCCACTCTCTTTTTAAGGGGCATGTACAGTTTATGCTTTTTCCATTCTTCTAATACAAATATATAAGTATATATATAAGTATTGCGTAATAGTAGGAAAACCTGCTTGGTATTAGTTACACTTTCACGTGTATGTAAAAGCACAATCATCACAGCCTACTCATGAACTTGCAAGTACAGTTTTTACCCTACAGACTACAAAAGGGTCAGAGGGAACCTTCATTCATCTTATAATGACACATTTCATTATATAACTCGGTATGAAACTAATTTATTCACTGAGAAAAGTTTTAGTGAGTTTTTATTGGTGGTTTTTTGCGCTTCACCTACACAATGTATCAATTTTGCGGGACTGTGTTTAGTCCCACTAAAGTAACGACTACCGTTTGTATTCACATCTGAACATTAATTCATTTCATATGTGAAGCAGCAACTGTAACCAATGAAATATAAAACGCTTCCTGTGTTCTCAGGCATGTGAACGCTTTTATGCTTTTACTGGTTTATGCACTTGTATGCACCTTTAATTTGAATCTCGACTAAATATTTATCCAAAGAGGGGAATCTCAGTGTCATTTATGGCTTTTCTCACCCCCACTTTTCCCACCTTATGTGCAATAAAGCTTTGAATCTGGTGTGATTATTGAAACGTAACATGGAGGGCCGATTTGATTAGTACCTTAACATCAAACTTAATACAGGACGGATGAAAGCGGGAAATCTCTTCCAGAAACCTGATCAAAGCATTTAAATTGTGTTGAGTTCATTTTCCGCACTGCTATGACACTAACATGGTTTTTGTTTTGCTCTGTCATGTGTGTTGCAGGTGTAAATGTGTTGTTGGGGTTTTATGTATGGTTAATGGTTGATAATAAGGAGCTGAAAGTCTGACAATGTTCCCTACTGGTTAGAGGACTCTGACTGTTATTTTTGATTCAAGTACTATTTCAATTCCAACAACATTGTCACACACTGTGAATTGCAGTGCTGAAAATGGTCCACCTGCTCATTGTGGTCACAGGCGTGAGCAATGTATTCATATGACTGGACACACTGACAGGAAAGAAATAGATCACTCGATAAGATTACAGTATATGCCATCATATGGTTTATGAACTAATGACCTAAAAAGGTCCAAAATTTGTTCATCTTAGGCTTTCAGATACTTTCATTCAAGCGGAGATTCTTCTCCTTTGTTTTGCATGAAATTGATCCCATGTGTTATTTTAATATAATTCTGACAGTTGAAATCATTGCCCCTTAGAATTTTGGCATTTTGTCTGCTTTCATATTTTGTCTAATATTATGTATATTGAACACAGCTGTTTATCAAGATGGAAAAAAGATTCCATTTTTATTCACTAACAATTTGGTCCATTTAGCAAACCATGCCAGGTTGCATAAAATGAAAAGGAACTAAAGGAACGTTTCTTATCTGTAAGACCTGTAGGTGTTCTGGAGTTTGTGTGCAGGAAGAGCTCTGGCTCACTTCCAGTTTGTTCTACTTGTGGTTTTATAGGGTTGTAAGGTCTGAACTCTGTGCAGGGTCATATCCTTCCCCAATTTTTTCAGACTGAAACAGACACAGTCATAATAAACGTCTGAGTGACAATGATTTAGTAATTTACTTGAAAGTTTTGTCGACTTGAAAGTGGCCCTTACTAAAAAGTCTGCATTGCAGTGATGGCTTAGTGACTGGGGTCCTGGACTAGAGAGCGCATGGTCACCGGTTAAAACCCTAATTTGACCAAGCTGCCACTGTTGGGTTCCTCAATTGCTCAAAAAATGATGTTCCATTGTAATTGTAAGACACTTTGGATAAAGGCGTTCATCAGTGACTGTGAACATGAACTATCATGTAAATGATATGATGAGTGCAACAAAAAGCTAAACTAGCATGATCCATCAATTAATAAATCCCACAATTATGATTCATAAGTAGATAACATATCAATACTAATAAGAACCAATTCCATTTTTTTGTCAAAGGAGGTTTATTGTGTACTGTTGTCAGCCATATGTGTTTGTATTTTCTGGCAAGGAGCTCATACTCCTTTAAACCCAGTAGGGGCAGTAGGAGAAGTTACTGTGCACGACCGTGATTGTTTATCCAAGCCTATGTGATGTCATCCTCGGCGCCCCCGTCAGTGTGAAAAGGATTAGCTGGACTTCCTTGTCACCAGCCAACATCTTCCACCCATTATCACCAGAAATGACACTCCTCAGGACGTTTCCTTTAGAGTAATCAGAAATTTTGGACCTACAGAGGGGAAAAAGGAAGCACCATTTTTCTCACGCATCCAAGAGTCTCAGTGATGGAGACACATCAGATGAGATACTAATAAAAATGAATACACTACAGATTCTTTTAAATATTTTCTCCCTGTTTTGACAATTTTAACCCTGCGTATGGGGGTTATGACTTTGTTATGAGTGTTTTTACTAAATTAACATAAAGGAAGTGAGTGTGGAGCAAAGCTGCTTTTGTTATGGAATGCCTACATCCCATTTGGGTTCCTGTAGCCTTGAAATAATTTGGCGCCCTTTTTCTGGATGGAACTTGACCCACCCAGTTGATTAAAAAAAAGTCAAATAAAAAATGTAATGACAGGCAATTAAAAGGCAGTTTACCTAAAAAGGAAGTGAGGTCATGTGGAGCACAGCTGCATTCCGTCTATTTTCACGACACATTATGGAATGTGTACATTCTCCACAGCTGGAACGGTTTCATTCATGATGACCATATTAAATGAATGATATGAATCGTTTTGCATATTAAGCTGACACAAACTTAAAAGCCTTTCCAAATGTCCCAATAGCGTAACATTTAAGATCTCAATCTTTATTACCTTAGGAGATGCTCTTACTCTGAAATGCACATTTCCATACTGCTATTACATTTCTTTTCTTTCTATTTCCACAGGACCCCCAGGAAGGAGGGGCAAAAAAGGCAATCCTGGTGAGTAAATATTAGTTCAGGGTAATATTTTATATAAAGGTAAGGTGTCTAGTGTCTTTGTAAGATGACTCAAACCGTCTATAGAGCAGTTATGAAGGATTTAAGCATGTCAGGCTATATTAGACTCATATATATCATATGATCTCGGACTGGAGAGGACTGCACCATTTCTGCAATTAGAACAGTTATCTATTTCACCACTTCAAGTTTTATGGTCTGTGTCAGTGTTCTAACTCAATAAAATATTGATTTTTATATTTTAAATTTCCTTCAGGGATGTAACGATGCCCCATAAGAGTGTTAATAAACGTTTTTAAGATTTGACATGTGAAATGAATTAATGTACACAGGCAATGGCTCTTGACACCTTGCCCGATTGACATCACTTGTATCACTGTTCAGGTTCCATGTGCAATAATAGAAAGAATCGTTGACATGATTTGTTTTGTAGTTAGTCTTATTACCATCACTGTTTTTCACTGTCATGGAAAAGGTGTCTAGGGTTTAGACACGATGCCTAGTATGTACACTAGTTCAAACAGGAGAGGATAAACCATTTGTATGTAGATGCCTTACCAGCCAATAGCAGTTTAGCACCACTTTGTCATGGTACCAAGAAGAATTGTGTCTTTATACTCAGTTTTATGAATGTGGTGCAATAGGAAGTTCCTCCAAAATAAAACAGCCTGCACTGAATAAAAATCCCTCCTTTAGGGGGACCCGGGCTTGGAATGATGCGTTTTGTCTCATTAACTATCACTCATTCCTCCTTTGCATGTTTATCGTGACACAGACAGATCAGTTTTCTCTCACAACTCTGCGACAGGGAACCGTTATCAACGAAGCAATTTGTAGGTCTCGTGTTTGTTTATGCCGTCCTCTGATCCTGTACAGATCAGCCTACGACCCTCCAAGACTTGCAGTTTGCCTCTAGTTGTCTCCTTGTCAGATTCCTCCCGCTATCGTATCTCAGGAGTCGCCGGAGCTTCGCCAGTGTCTGTCCAATCCATCACGCTCAGAATATAAAGACAGTGTGGGAAGAAAATATGCAGCAGCACTGGGAAATATTAGCCCACATTAACAGATACTAAAGTCTTGGAATGGAATTTAACTATTTATATGGCACCAAAACTGTTTCGCCACTTCATAATTTACATCAGATACAGACCGATTTTCATCTGTAATACCCTTGGTCATCGTCATTATGTGTTCAGTTTCGTTCCAAATAACTCAAGCAGACAGGCTCAATTGAAACTGGTTTTTGCATAAGATGATAAAATTATTTTTAAAGGGTTTTGTTTGCAAACACTTGCTCAAGCTTCACTTGATGGACTAATGTTTTGTTTTCCTAACAAGTGAACACGTGTGACCTACACAAACAGAAAAAAACATTTTATTTTTCAGCTTCAAGTTCAATCAGTGTCATCTAATTAAGACTTATATAAGGTCTGTTTGAAAACTACTGGGCTCTCTCTCACACACACACACACACACTACATTGTACACACCTCCAGGTTTTGTAAGAATTATTTGATTAAGAAAGATAGTCATTGAGTGCTCGGTCACATGACCTGTATTTTCTGACGTAAACTCAGTTAAGATGATTCGGGATGAGTTGGAAAGCTGTCATCAAAGTGCAAAGGGACTACATTAAATATTCTATAATGCAGAAAAGAAAGTTTAGAAAAAAACATTGATTGAGAATGAGAAAGTGCAACCTTTCTATTTTTTTATTGGTACTGAAGGGAGTTGCCGCATTAGAGAGGATACAGTACTTATCAGCATTCTTTTCTAAGCTTACACAGTTAGCATCACTCCATTCAAACATAGATGATGGCATGTCAGCTAACATCTCCCTCCATGTACTTGTTAAACTGATGTGTGCACCGATATATACACGAAACGAATTTACAACAACTTACTTACAATTACTTTACTTTATATTAGCTCACGTCAAAATAGATAGGAGAAGAATTTCTGATACACGACACAAAACTCTTGTCTACTGAGATTGTGTCCACGCCGCTGAAATACTAGAAATACTAATAACAGATTTTCTCAGTGGCTGTATTTCTTTCAACACCTGCTTTAGATTTCAAGGGATTGTACCCTGATCAATTGTGTAATTTTTTAATGCTCCGGCCATTTTGAATGAATTTGTGTATCAGATTATCACCAGAGATTATTTACGATTTCACAGGCTGTGCACAAGCAGCCTCCTTTTTGCTTCCTGCTATTTATAGAACCACAGTTTAAAAAAATAGTATTGTTTCATTCCCTCTGATCACTGATGCGATGTGACACGACCCTAATAATACTAAAAACTGCTAGGCCTTGATACCAAGTAGAAAACATTCAGTGGCTATCCTCATCTACTTTGTTGGTTCCTTACATTCTGGATGAAACAATAATATCTCGAGACCTGATGGAGTATGTGCAGCTTATTTTTCTCCTCTGTTGAGTGATTTAATTAAGTAAAACTTTATAATAAATGTACAACATGAAGTTGAAAATATGTGGACATCTGAGCCTAAGCTTGTTGGAAAGATTGTATATAAAAACATTTGTATGTAATTGTGGTTTGAGAACTGACGGAACTGAGAAACAGCTGGTGCAAAATGCTATAGTTTGTTTGCTTTTGCTAATACAAGACTTTCTTAAGTCTTTCTTAACACTTCATGGTCACCAGATCTATTAAAATATATTTTATTTCACATACCAAAGATGAAAGTCAAACTCATAACATAAGAGGGTGAAAATCTGAATTTAATTAGCATGCACGAAGATCCATGGAGAGTTCCATGACAAACTTGCCAACACAAAACACACCTAATGGGAACACCTTATATCTGACGTGACTGTCAGAATTCCAATAATAAATAAATGGATGAATAAAATCTGCAAATCATTGTCTTGCTGTAATGTGTCCCGAACATTAATTACAGTACATAATAAATTACAGTGCATAATTTTCATGACATCTATATATCACTACATTAGTGTGATCATTGAATTGTTGCAGACATTTACAGATAAGCTGTGGCAAAGCCTGGAGCCTGGTGTTATAGGGAACAAATTAAAAATGTGCACACACTTGCAGTTAAGGTTCTTGCTCACTGCATATGGTGGTGCCTTAATGTTAATGATATTTTGTTTATGAGACATTAAGCATTTAAAAGCATTCAATGTTTAATATCAATCAGCTAAAATCTACAACATTTCTCATTTGTCACCTTCTCGCAGGGTAAACATAAACACGACAGACTGATCAGAAACTCACCGCCCTCTAGTGTTGTGGGGATTAACTAATTCGCTTGACACAGAACTATAAAAGGAAAACAAGGCCATCGTCAGGCATTAAGTCGGCACAGAGGCACAAATCAGCCCTGAACCATAACTTGTTACAAACTGATTACATGCAGATCTACAACATAATCTTTTTAATCTGAACATCTATAAAATGCTAAATATAAACTATAGCAATGATTCACAAACTGTGATCCATACAGACTGCACTTGAAGTGCACTTTTAAGGCCATTTAATTCAGCTCGATACAACTAGACATCTGTATTTAATCAATAGCTTAAACACAATTAGTGTATACAAACAAGATCTTTAGCCCTCGCTTCCAGCTCACTACATGAATTTTTTTTGAAGCCTGATGAATTTTTCAAACCGTCTTTTAAACGATACGGAACATCTATTGTGTTTCATTGAATGTGCTGATGTTGTCTGTGCCTTTCCATCTGTCCTAAAAAACTGCAGCTGGAAGGCTTGTATGTTTTATTTCTAAATTCTGGAACATTATGCATCTGGCGTTGCCCAAAGTGCCATCAAGGCAAGTTTCTTTGTATACCACTTTTCATACAGGTTGTCAATTAAAAGTTCTTTACATAAGGAAGAATATAAGTAATAAAACATTTAAAAGCATTAAAACCTTTCTGACATGTAGAACAATAAGAATAATAGTCTAAAAATGTACAAACTTCAAAATCTTTCAGAATTGTTCTGATGTTCCAAAGATCTTATTTAGGAACTCCAATGTTTATTATTTATGAACTACTGCTTTGTTGACTTAAGTGAATCCATTATTTTATTTGTCTGATGAGATTTATGAATAATAATAATTAAATGTTGTAAACGTAACCTTGAATTTTTTGCCCCTCAATCCACAATAACATCTGTCGAGAAATCAGCTCTCAAGCCTCATTGTAGTTGCAGAACGTTTCACATGTTGTTTTCGGTTTTTCTCCGTGCGTGTCTGTACAGCATCACCTTTTTTGCATTTTTTTCCTTTCAAGCACCTTTGGTCAGCATGAATAAAGCAAGCAAAACCAGTTAATGGTGTAAATGGCTCATTGTTTTGTTTTTTCACATGAGCGAAGGAAGACATTTGCACATCTGACACACAAAGTGTTATTTGAACAAAGGCGGTGTTTATGCTAATTGAAAACAGTTTCATCTGTAGCTAACGTTAAAAAGTCTTTGTGCTTGTGTTGTTTGTCTGTTTCAGGAACTCCAGTAAGTACACCAGTCATTTGTAAACATGTAATGAATAACAAATGTGTGTGAATCTGGACACGGTAAGCCATGGCACGATCTTGATCCAATTCCCACGACACAGCTCGCAAAACCATGACTTAATGTTGACAGTAAACAAGGTAAGAAAAGAGTAAATGCTATCTGGAGGCTGAAGCAAGAAAAATTAAGAATTAATATTAAGTGCAGAAATATGTTTAAATGTCTTGCTGGGAATTATTTCTTCTTGAGGAATTTTGTCTCCATTTTTAGGCACAAGAAACCAATGACTGTTCAGCATCTTGTAAAACTTACTTGCACTAAGCACCAATAACTTACCTCCCTATCTCCTAATTAGTAGTTTATTTTAGAATACTGAACATATCACAGTGATGTTATTCTGTGTCCAAAGTGGATAGCATGGCTGTAGCAAACAGAAACAGAAAATATGAAGTCCAATGTGGTGTAAAAAAAAAAAAAAAGATTATGGATAACTTCAGAATGATCAGTTACTTATACAGTAGAAAGCCCTACACTTATTGAATATTGTATTTATATGAACTATTATAACCACCACAAAGAACATTACTGCTTTCAGTTTGGTATCATCTGGCAATACAAGTATTAATTATTATTTTTGCTTAATTTATCATAGCAGAAAAAATGCACTTCGTATCAATGATGCATATACTGTATTACAAAAACGTCAAATCCAAAATTCAATAGCTTGCTATCAATAATAAAAAGAAAAGTTTTGTTCTTCCTTCTCTTTGAAATCCAGCAGTTTGTTGTTTGTTGTGTTTCTAATCCAGACTTTTTTTTTACTAACCCCAACAGGGGACTCCAGGACATGATGGCTATCCGGTAACTATCTAACTCATTCCTTGTGCAAGCAACTAATTCCACTCTATAGTTATGATGACTTGTTTGACCTCAAAAACCTTCTCGGTAATGTTTAAGTAGCTTAGAGCGCCACCTGCTGGGTTGTTGTCAATTGGAGACGAACGTTCACAATAGAAGTATGCTGTGGGATAATGGGCTTGTAGCATCATGTGTCATTTTGAGAGTATTGCATTACTTATTCATTCAATAGCTCACACAATTAATTATATCTGGGACAAATGAGAAAATAAGAATGTTGTTGTGGCCAGGGTTTCCCGTCTATATCAATAACTGATCTCTTCTCACAAATACATTTTTATTGTATAATGTACAATTAATTAACTGCTTCTACTAATTAAAACTACTGAACTCATTCTGTGTAAATGCCAAAAATCCGGGTGTCACATCATTTTGTTATTCATCTTATTAGAACAGTCAAGGGCCATAATTAAGAGTGAACACGAACTGGAACATCAATGTAATGCAATGTTGCTCACAGATTGTTTAAGAAATAGTTCTGTTCGAATCCCACTTCGTGTATGTAGAATCATAAAATTGTACTTACTTACCAAAGTATTTGTACAAAGGTTTGACCAATTGATAATATTATATAGACACATTATAATATGGACAAATTATTATATATAACAATATATAATACTATACATTGGTGTATTTACACAAAATTATAACATCTAAATATTGTTTATCAAAATAAATAAACGACTACCACATTTACTATTTTTGGTTATTAAAGTAATACATTTGCTCATTAATTTTTTTTTTTACTTCCTTTGTTTTTTAGTGTATTTTTATTTTTTGGTTTGCCTGTTCAGTTACTGGAGGCCAAACATTTTCCTCGGGAGCAATAAAGCCTCCGATGTGCACAGTTATCTGCTAGTGTGGTAGAAACAGTATAAATCATTAAAGATCTATACTGCATATACTGTTCAGAATAGGAGTTACTCATATGCAGACCTTCAGTCTGAAGGACTCTAACATGAATACAGAATCACACACAGGTCTGTGATGTTTTTTTCCAAAAATAACTGCAAAGGTTGTCCAGAGTTCAGTGTGTTTGTGTTCACTACCACATGTGGTTCCCTCTGTCAGAGCAATCTTAAAACAAGAAATCGTGCTCCTGCTCAGCCTGACCTGCACATGTGTATGTCTTAGTCTTCCCATCTCGGTCCGCCTCCTTGTCTCTACTGCTTTCTTTCATCCTGTCTTTCATTCACAGCTTAGATACTTGAACTGTCTAACACAGCTGTGGAAAAGCATTTTATTTACATTTCAAATATTTGGCAGATGTGTTGACACGATTGAGAGTCTGGAATACAAATGAATTTCTTACCCGTAGTGGCTGGGTTTTAGTCGGAGGACATGACGTTTGGCACAACCAGAGTTGCTAAGGTGACTTAGCAGTTAGGATACAGGACTTGTACTCATAAGGTCACTTGTTCAGCTTGCCACTGCTGTAACATGGGGTATTGATGCTTGTGTATAATCAAATTGAATAGCAATACAGTCTAGACTTATTCAATTGTGGTCATGTACAGAAGATTAATTAAAATGATTAACAGTGCTTAATGAAAATGCAACTAATATAGTCCAAAGTGATCACACAGATTTGTTTAGGATCTAAAATAGAATATTTAATTTTCTATTTTTGAGAGTTCTATTATTAGTGCTTGATCTCACTCATGCAAAATACTTTTCAGTTTTTTTAATAGACAAGCTTGGTAAATGTTTTCCCGTCTTTATAGATTCACAACCAAATATGCTAGTTTAATCTGGCATGAATGTTGGTGGTCCACATTTACAATGCTAATACAGTCAAGGTAATGTGTAAAGAAATTGATTAATTGATGGATGGATAAATATCAAAAGTCCAAAGTTTTGTCGGTTGTAAAAGTCATATGATCAACATTGCGATTACCCTATCACACAAGTTTTTAATTACTGACCTTAAAGATTTTACTTTTATTTAACTAACTGTTTCAGCACCACGAGAGATTGAACAGCAACCTCTCTGCCCTTTATTCCAAGTGTATACAATATTTTGAAAAATAAATTTGGATTCTTCTTTAATTGGGTTAATTTTGTGTTAATTAATTCATTTAAATATAATTTTATACATGGTATCATAGTAAAAAAAACTAAAGGGATTATTTACAATTAATGTGAACTCAAAAAAGTATCACAATGGACACGGCAGCCTAGGTACTTGGCAAAGTAAGAACCCAGTACAGCTTACCAAAGGGGTGCACTGGAGCGCAGCCTCAAAACGGGGAACCTCTGTCGATGGCATATGAACCAAGGAACATCACCACACTGCCGTATTGGAGATATGTCAGGCAGGACCCCACAAGATTGGCTCATCAATGGTAAACAGGCACTAGCACCCCGAGCTCCCACATGCCTCGTCAGTACCTCCTCATATGAATCCATTTGGCAAAAACATGATTGCAAAGTTGCACCTGAAAAGAGTCTGCAATAAAAAAACAATGCCAGGTCAGGTCAGAACCACAATAATCCCCTATAGCAGGGGTCACCAACCTTTTTGAAGCTGCGGGCTACTTTTGGGGTACCAACTAATACGGCGGGCGACCAGTTTGATACACACTTGTGACGTCACAATAATAATTATATAATTAATTATAATTAATAATTATAT
>JAOUQU010016745.1:0-18249 GCA_028566735.1 Ammoglanis amapaensis | reverse complement strand
GACAGACAGACAGACAGACAGACAGACAGACAGACAGACAGACAGACAGATAGATAGATAGATAGATAGATAGATAACTTTAAGGGGGGATTGTTCAGAAAATGGCACAAAATAATGTATATTTTATATATATATATATAAACCAAGAACTGTTTACATTGCATACATCTCTCAGCAAAGAGATACTTTTTACTTGAGTAAATTATCAGACTAGTAACTTAAAAATGAATGAAAATGAAAAAATATTTACAATATTAAAGTAATAGTACTTTTACTTTATTAAGATACTTTAGTATTTGCTAGTTGACCAACCGTCTGGTTACATTTACATTTGAACAATTAGCAAAGATGTTTATCAAAAGAGACTTACATTAGAGTTACAGTATATAGTCGGGGCCTCGCTCAAGGGCCTAAAATCAGAAACTTAGCAGTTGGCTAATCGTGCCACTAAGTCATCTTAATTTTCTGACAAGCTGCCGTCTAAATTCTATGATTCTATGCCGTCTTCATTCTGAGTGACAATCTGAAAAAGTGACTCTACCGAGGCTCAACACTCGATTCTCAGACCCTCCGATTCATAAACAGATTAATAAATATGTACACCGAGGGGGGGAAATGCACAACAGGGGCGTGAGTGCACATTCGAGGTTGGATAAAATAAACACAACTCATGAACATGTTTGCCTTGGGCCAAACTTGTGCTGACGGCTTGGAGAAAAACTTCAAGCTTTTAAGGAAATGGAATAATAAGGAGAATAATAAGAGCGTAGCGGGAGCGAAGGTTCCTGCTCAGCCAGAGATGATCAAAAGGAGCAAGAACACGGCTGTTGGCACGGTGGCATCGTGTGGAAAACGGGGTGAGATGTGAATCAGTAATTGCTGTCAGCGGCAAGGCGGTTTGTGAGAAACATCTCAGCAAGAGGAAACGCTCCTTGGAAATACCAACTTACGTCCAATTAGTTCGGAATCAGATTCGGTACGCCAATCGGAGAGGAAAAACAAATGATGCCAGCTTGATAAAACCCAGAACAATGCCATGCTGTGTTACTAACAGGTCCTATTGAAAGATGCATCGTTGGGGATTCATGTCTTTGTGAACGTAATGAACTGACTCTCTGCCTTGTTGTCTATGTAGACAGATCGGGTTCTATTAACTCATCTCCTTGATAAGTCTACGCCAGGGGTCACCAACGTGGTCCGAAAGGACCTCAAGAGTCGCCCGCAGGCCTGTTCTAAAAATAGCTGCATATTCTGCATATTGATATTTATTTGTTTCCTACCTTGTTAAGTTATTGTTGAAAATTATTGTAAGAAATCATTTACATGATGGGCATCTTCACATAGATGAACATCATTCATTATTAATAGTAACATGTCATTAAAGGTTATAAATGTGTGATGTCACAAGTGTGTATCAAACTGGAAGCCCTTCGCTTTAGTTGGAACCCAAAAAGGAGCTCTCAGTTTCAGAAAGGTTGGTGACCCCTGATCTAAGACTTAGTCGTACTAAAAAAGTCCAGAAATGACTAGAGAAAGGAAATGATTCTTGTATAACGAAATGTTTTTATTTTCCTTTCAGATTTTCGGTAAATTCTGTGATCAGTTTATGAAAGTAATAAGTCAACGCCGATCCGAACGGCGGTGCTTAATAGCTCTGTAGTCGAGCGTTGCTCAAAACATTGTCTATTAAAACTGGTTTTACTGTTAAGAAAGTTATTAATATAAGTGGTATATGAAACCATCGTCTTTGGGGTTAGTTGGGTTCATTTCCTCAGGGAAATATGTTAACAAACACTGAATAGGTGCCACGGCGGGTCAACAGTTTGGGCATCAGCATGTCTGTAGAAAAATTGTCAATGCCAACCATTTTCGACAAATATTTTATATACATTTGTGAGTTTTTGTTTAACTAAAATTTTCATTCTTAATGTTTAGAAGGGGAAAAGATATCAGTTTCTTATTTTACCAGTTGATTTTGGTAATAAATGGATTTGTATTTGGTTATGTTTATGAATCTTTTTTACTTCCAAGGTGAGAATGAACTTGTGACATCAGAATCTAATTGAATCAGAATCATTTCTGTAGCAGACAACATCTTGTGAAGTATCGTGTTGATTAAATCTCACCAAATATGATTCCACCACACGATTCGACTGAAGATTTTATTTACTGAACAAATAAAAGCGTTTTAAACTGAAGTTTTCAGACTCAATGTGACTTGGCAAATGTTACGTTCCAAAGTCCGAGTTCGCTACCATGAACTAACTTTACCGGGTATTCTAAACAAATAACAACTATTGATTGTAAATATAAATCGCTCCATGAATAATTTATTTATTTATATATTGTGTAAGCGCTGTCAATTGGCTTCTGGGTTAAAGGATCAAACTAGAGAATCTGAATCAAACAATGACATTGAATGACTTTAATGTTTTGGCTCTTTTCAGAGACAGTTTCCTCTGTAAAAGGTGTTCCTATTTCATTGGTTGTAACACACACACACACATGAAAGTTGTAAACATGTGCTCTTTGTTTCCCCTTTGTTATAACTAAGTAAATAAATGTGTATGCAAGGTGGCATTATGGTACTGAGCAAGGTTTCTTTTTGTCCACATAAAAATGCTTTGCCTAATCCCAAAACATGGACTGGCCAAATGGAGCTAAAAACTATTTCCAATGTGTGTGTGTGTGTGTGTGTCCTACAGAGGACTGGAATTAGACTCACCTTTTGAAAAAACTCTTTACACTCTACATTGTGACATTAAAATAAAAAAATATTCAATCATGTCTTTTGGCCTCACTAAACAGTCCCACCCAGCATCACCCTGGCGATTCGTGACCCAATCACGAGAAACGTGTCATAAAGTTCTGACCCTCAACATAAGCTTGGCAGTTAACTTCTTTAACGAGACCCTGGCCATCATGTGAGCTTCTGCTCGACTTGTTTTCGTCCTTCGTAAATTTGCACAACTTACACATTAACCGGGCAAACAGCTACAAAAAGCATTCCGCATCTGAGAACCTTTGATCTGAGGCTGGTCCGAGAGGAGATGACATTTTAATGAATGTTGTACGTCTGATATGTCAGGGCAGAGAAGTAGAAGAAGTTCTTGCTGAAGTGACGTGAAGCAGAACGGTCTAAATGAAGATTTGTCCGAGTGCTGGAGTAGAATGTTCTGTTCTTGAGGTTTAGAAACACTTTGAGACGTTGTGGAGTCTTGAGTAACGTCACTCACTTAACTGGTGAATGTTACACCACAAGAGAAAAAAAAATCTTTATTACTCATTACTTAAAGAATGGCACTTTCCAAATCTTAAAACTTTTATTCTAACCTTTAATTCCATCTACATATCAATGACAGGATGCTGCTTCAAAGCCCCACCATTGCTGTCAGTATGCGCTATTGTTGCTATTGGGCCCTTGAGCGGGCAAGCTGCTTAATAGTGTGTTCCACAATAGTCTGGTGTTTGTCAGTTACCCTGTATATGCTTAAGACATTATAAATAATATATATAATAGATATGCTGTATAGCACATACACACACATCTCACTCCAACCCGATTCCAGCTTTTACGAGAGCAATGCAAGAATGATTAAAGTAGTTTTAGTGAAACGGAGAACATGCCGTTTATTAACCTCTTTATAATAATTGGAATGATGACAGGAAATGGAACGATGTAGCAGAACATATTCTGACACGATGGGCCTTGTTACATAAACCGTTTGACCCGGCGAGTGGTTCTATTTGAACTTTAAAGGTAAATATTTAACTCTTCTTATTATGTTGCTATTAAAGGTGCATCGATTTATATTTTCTATTTGTAATGAACACTTTAAATAGTATTAAATTATTTTTTTTACAACCAGACGTGATAAGGGTCCCTTTTTTGTGGGGACATAAAACATTTTGGACTTTATGGTCACTTAAATCCTCTTGTGTCCCACGTCACGTTTCTGCTTGTGTGCCCTTGACTAAAAATGCATGTTTGCTCATGTAAAAAGTTAAAACGGTGCCAGATTATCAAATAAAATACGTTAGAAGTTCAATGACCCCTACCAAAAGATTACCATAGATAAGAACAGCAAAGGACAATTTAGTGGAATTGGTGATGTATACACACCCAAACACTGACATAACAATTTTATTGTTGGGAGGGGATTGATGACAGACATTTGATTGGACCCACAAACCAGTTAAAAAGTAGAACGTGTTGGCAAATCTTCAAAAACAAAATCCTAAAACTTGAAGTGCTTAGTAATTCTAAGTAGGATTTATTAAGAGATTCAAAGACCAACATGAGTGGATGTCCATTTTTGGAAAAACAACAGTGTGTATATGTAATTAGAATCAAACAATCATAGAAAATGTAGAATAAATGTCTTAACTTCATTTGCTGTTGTTATTTTTTTTAATTAGTGCAAAAACCAGGCATAAGATCGAGGACGAGGAACACGATGACTCTCAAAACGGCATCAACAAAGCTCTGAAGGGTGGAATCATTTACGGAGACTACCTTCAGGTACACGATTTTGTAAATCTGTTTACTCGGTATAGAATTAGTAGAAGGAATAACTAAAAGAAGTGTTTATAATGTTTTGAGCGGTAGATCCGAATATTAACTCGGACCATCTCTTCTTTCAGTTGGATAAGATTGTAAATGCTCAGATGTTGCAGAGTGAACTGAGTGGAAACAAAATTCACGACGAGCATCTCTTCATAGTGACACATCAATGTAATCCATCCATCCAATCGTCTATTCATACGTTTATACATTGTAATAAATGGAAAGATTCAATCTGATATGTGTGTTTTTACAGCTTATGAATTATGGTTCAAGCAGATTTTATGGGAGCTGGATTCAGTCCGGGAACTTTTCATACATGATTATGTAAGTCCATATTTGACATCAGAATGTTTGTTAAAATCTTGATGTTTTTATTGATCTCGCAAACGGAATTGAATCATTTGTAATAAACACATTACAACCATAAATCCGGGTTTATTAAATTGGTGGTATGGAAATGGCAAGAATGGTTATTGGCTACTGAGATGTTTCATCGTTATATAAATTTGATATTCCAATCGTAACATGGTTAACATGGTTTATTATTTCAAATATATTTCTGTTGAGTTTTGTGTCATTGACTGCAGAGCTTTGCAATTTTCTGATCTCCTGCCGTGTACATTTTAACTTTAGTGTTACAAGGTGATAATAAAAATCATTTGATTTCATTTTACAAGCATTTCTCAGCTATGTTTGTTTTGACTGATCTTTATCCGAGGCAGATTTCAATATACCAGAATCGTTGAGAAATAATTCGATTACTTGCAAGTTTTGTTTGATAAATTATTTCTAATCTCTTAGCTATTATCACACTCATGGACACTTTGCCGACAGGTTCGTGATGAGAGGAATATGTTGAAAATCGTGAGTCGCATCCACAGGATTACCATGATCTTCAAACTGCTGGTGGACCAGTTCGCTGTGCTTGAGACAATGACGGCCTTGGATTTCTTTGATTTCAGGCAAGGAAACTTAAACATTTGTAGAGATTGCAGTAGCACACACCTAGCAGCAGTACGTTAATACATACGGCATTTTTTGGTGTTACAGGGAATACTTGTCATCAGCTTCAGGCTTCCAAAGCCTTCAGTTTCGTGTTCTTGAGATTAAGATTGGTGTTTCTGATAAACTCCGAGTTCCTTACAACCGTCGTCACTACAAAGACAAATTTCAAGGACAGGACAGTGACGTCTTGTTTCAATTAGAACATGAACATACACTGCTGCAGCTTGTGGAGGTAAACGTGAAACGTTTTTACACACAATATTGGTGAATAAGAACATGGAGTGTAGATTCTTCTTGTTATCTTAGTTTATTTTCACAGTATTACAGTAACAGTGTACATATTTGATCTACCGGTATCTATCTCCCATGGAACCGTTACACGTTACAATTATGTGTCTGTTTGGATCTACGGGTTAATTCAGCATATCCAAATGTATCTGGATCGAACCCACGACTTTCTTGGTGTTGGGTGACACGCTGCTAATCACAAAGTCATTGTGTCACCATTTCATCCATCCTTACATACAGTGTGCTCGTGTGCTCACCAGACATCCGTTTAGGGAAAAGGAAAAATTGTTGTTGTTTTGTTTACGAACTTTAGGAACAAAGTCGGCAAAAGTTTGGTTTGTGTGTATTTGTTAGAAATGGCTTGAGAGAACACCAGGTCTTGAAAGCGATGGTTTCAACTTCTGGGGGAAACTGCAAGTAAATATCGAAACAGGCTTCAAGATGGAAAAACAAAAGATTTTGGTGAGTTGTGCATCCTTGTCGCATCATGTCAGAAATGCATCATGTTTGATGCAAAACTGTTTATGTAACGTGGTGCTTACATGCAGGAAATGGCCGATTGTGAGGAAAAGCAAGAGATGTTAGAAGATCTTAATAAACAGATCGACGTGTTCGTCTCTCTGTTTGACCCCAAACACCACGAACATCTTCTAGGCAAAGGTGGGTGCTGTCACACTGTAATACTTTATAACCATTATATATTTCTATATCTTATAGATGGTAAATTGGTGACATCAGTATAGAATTTCGAATTTTGGTTATTTCACCTCATTATATCTTTTTTTTTACCTTGTCCGCTGCATTTATCACAATCCGCGTATTGAAACACACATTTATACTCACTACTGAACACAGACTAGGGGGCAGTAGCGAGCACACATGTCCAGAGCGATAGGCATCCCTAGCCACAATGCCCAGGGAGCCTTTTAGTGGCTTTAGTACTTTGCTCAAGGGCACTTCAGGGAATCCGAACGACACCCAGCCCAGTTCTGTAACCACCACGGATATGATTATGTTAATATGTGTGATATTAGAGAGACAGATTTTGTTATTAGCTCAAAATATCTCTATCATATTTATTAAAGATGATATTGTAAGATTGAGAACTCTTAAATGTAGTGTATCTGAGAATCTGATACTCTTGGATTAGTAATCTGTAGGCTACACTTTTTAACATCAGCATCTATTTAAAATCTGAATTGTTTTGTGACAGGTGAGCGCCGACTCTCGTACAGAGCTCTACAGGGCGCTCTGATGATTTACTTTTACAGGTAAAAAGAATCGCACAACCGATGCAAATACACCTGGTGATCAGTGCAGAGCTGATTTTCCACAGATGTTTTTATTTTTCTGGTTTTCTTTTGCAGAGAGGAGCCTCGTTTCCAAGTGCCGTTCCAACTACTGACATACTTGATGGAGATCGACACACTGATGACCAAATGGAGATGTATGTTACAGTTATACATAAAAACCTACATTAGATGTAATAAATCATGAGTCTGATCATGAGAATAACCCATTTTGCCAATGTACCTCCAGATAATCATGTCTGCATGGTGCACAGAATGATCGGCAGCAAAATCGGCACGGGCGGATCCTCAGGTTATCATTACCTGCGCTCAACTGTCAGGTAACCACATAGTTATGGATCAAATAAACAAAGAACAAAGACATGCATTCGTTTAAAGTACTTTCATATATTTAAATGCATCCTTTAACTTCTGCGTGTCCGAGGTTTGGATCATGGGGGCAGCGAACCTAAGTCTACCCAGGCCTTATAGGCATTATGCACGAACCACCTCGATTGGCTCCTATTGATTGTGGAGGAGTCCCTCGTGCATCCCATCTATGATTCACCACCTTATCATAGTGGAGGTTGGAGTACTTGAATGATCCTAGAAGAAATGTTGTCCAGAGCAGAAGCTTCTGGTACGGTGGTCTCCCAAAGCAAAATGTCCCTTGGTGACGGGTCAGACGAGTAGTGGTCCATAAAACCCCCATGAATAATTTTAAAAAAGGATCTCTAAGGGTTCAGTACTGTGAGGATCATTTTTAAATACAGTACATATTATATTAGATGTGATCTAATAATTAAAACGAATTAGTTGCTCCCAATGTGTCTGATGGTTCAATTTGATTCTGTTATTAGTTTTTAATTTTATAATCATTGAGGTACTATACGTCTGAGCTGGACTGCTCACAGTATGATGTTAAAACATTCAAGTTTATTCTTGCCATTGGGCAAGCTTAATGAAGCTTTTAGTTCTATTCAAAACGAATAAATTGTGTTGTCATGTTTGTTCATGCATTGTTCTTTTTCTTTTGTTTAGTGACCGTTACAAGGTATTTGTGGATTTGTTCAACCTTGCAACATTTTTAGTACCACGAACGTGGGTCCCTAAATTGAACCCCGGCATCTACAAGTTCCCTTATATAGCTGAATGCCAGGACAGCTCGTACAGCTCCAGCGGGTCCTGCAGCAGTGAGGAAGATTAAACAACTATACAAACCTTTGCTTCTCAGATGTATTAATACTGCAGTCTATAAAATCGTATCGTCTTTTGAAGATATTGAGGATGTTCTCCAAATGAACGAGTTAACAACATACCAACGTAATCTTTAATTAAAAAAACAAAACAAAAAAGAAAAGTTTATCATGTCAAAAATCTGAAATCCGATAAGTGTATGTTCATGTTATTTATAGAGTCACTCGTGTAATCATGACATTATTCCTTATTAACTTCTTTTCAGCCATAATTGATAAATGTATGTAAATATTTACTTCAGGTCACTGTATGAATATTGGTACTAAATACATTGCTGTGTAAACATTGTATAGTAGACTGTGTATTTTACTAGAACTGATGATTTTGTACTAAACATTTCTAACACTGTAGGAATATAAATAAAATTTGTTCACATGTAATGTATAAAAAATTGTCGACCTGTTCAGGTGTTTTAGTGTATTTGACCTGGGGCGCCTCCCATCACGGACTTAAATAGGATTAAGTGGTGGTAAAACTGAATAATGGATGGATGTATTTACAACAATGTGGTTTATTAATCCTTTAATTTATTAATCTGCTATTTTAAAGTATTGAATGATGTATTTATGAACTCTGAGACCCCTGTTTGGCTTCAGTAATGATTTGTTAAAGTAGTTAAATGACAAAAACAAATCCAATCCATGGACTAAGTATTACAGCTTGGCCACGAGGGGGCAGTAGGTGTATAAGCAATGCCATGTGTTTTGGAATATAAACTGACGTTGGTACATTGGCTGGGTTGTACTGGCCCAGGGCTTTGCCCCTATCTGGAGGAAGTCCATGTCTCCAGTGTACACCGGTTAGTCTCTTTAATCCACTGATGGGCGACCCTCCCATTCCTCTTTCCTGTTGTTATCTCCAAAGGAATCAAAGTCTGCATAAGAAAACATTAAAAAAAAAACACCAGAGCCAAAACATTCCGTGTCGGTCTGTACATTCCCTGTCAGAAAGATCTCAGGCTGTGCTGCTTTCCAGCTGTTTTGTCTGCATGTTGCTGTAGAGAAAGAAGTGGATTTTGGCAACGTCGTAACACTCGTGTGTACAGCAACCGAACAACACCGCCATGTTCGGCACGTCTGGCGGCTCCATGTTTTCTCTTTCTGTCGGCTTAGCTTAACAATACCTGCACAAACTGTACACTATATACATGACATGATGAGTAAAAGATCTCATAAATACACAAGCCGAGTAAAAGATCTCATAAATACACAAGCCATCTAAGAATGGCACTTGAAATAGTTTATTTCTCGTGTAAGTGTGCTCTTAATAAGAACCGGGGCATCACGTCTCAGGTTCTTTTTGCAATTTGTTTATAAATTGTCGAATAAGTGTAAAGCATCTAACTTAGTAAAGTTTAAGACAGTATTACGATGTTTTATGTTTACATCTCTGTAACACTCGAAGCACCTTTAAGTGCAAAATGAGCCAAGTGTACAGCCTGTCATTTTTGCAGTGTGGAAATGTTGACCAGAATGCACTACTGTAATGCACCACACTTGCAGGTTGCACATAGGTTCGACATGTTCTTTCCTCCACGGATTTCATTTTTCTTCCTACAAGGGGGGTGTAAGGGACTGTAAATCTTTCCAGGCTGTGAAGGACTTTAGTAAATAAATGCGTGGACGCTCACATACTTAAATACAATCGTGCTTTTCAAGCATATGGGTTTCCTCTGCTTCCTCCCACAGTCCAAAGACCACGCAGTCTGGTTAATTCGACATACCAAAGTCCTCTCTGTGTGTTTATATATGTGTGTAGTGACCTGTTCAGTGTGTTTAGCATGTTCTTCTGAACACGCCGTGATTATTAAATACAATATAATAAAAAGTAAATGTTAAAGACCGTTACATTACACGTATTAGAAGTGTACTTAGATCAAATGTGCAAAAGTCATTCATTCTGTGAAGAGATTTGTTTTAAGTGTCCGGATCTTTATTCCAGAACCGTGCAGATGTGCATTTGGATATTTATTTATATAATTCTTCCTGCAGCAGTTGTGGAAGTAATCAGTTTAGTAAGAGAATCACACAGCTGGTAACACTCTTTAGCAGACGCTGATAAAAAAAAAGCTTTATAATCTTTTGTGAGATTATTATCTTTAACTATTATTTAAATACAAGTACATCATTTTTGCACTTCCCAAAAGCACATGGATATCTTTATTCTTCACTAGCCTTCATTTCATTTACTGTTTTCATCCTCAATAATGTCAGGCTATTCTTCCATCCCATTATACCTGTTGTTGTCACGCACAGACTCTGTTCCACATTCTCACTAAACAACCCCACGGATGTTTTGATACTCATTAGACGGCATGATAGCTTTTTTCCACGACACACAAGTAATTACACCTTGGTTTTACAAACCAGACTCCAGAGGAAATCTTCCAACTGAAGATCCCGTTTCACAGAATTGATCAAATGGTACGGCACATGTTTGGTGCAAAATCTAGAGGTCGTTCTTTTCCAGGACAGAAACGGTTATCTGTAAGCATTAATGTGTAGTAACCATGTCATGACCACAACATCCACTAATGATGCTGTCAGTGAATGTTTTAGTCTGTTTAGACAGCCATTGTTACTTACGGTGGCAGAGAAGTGATAAACAAATTCACATGTATAAAACTAAAAACAAAACAAAATATAAAAATAGTTTTGGACTTCATACCATGCTCATACTTGTGTCTTCACTGTTTTGTGACATCATTATTTTCTTAAAAATGACGGCACGGTGACTGAGTGGTTCAGCACTGTCGCCTCACAGCAAGAAGAACCCGGGTTCGATTCCCGGGGTCAGGCTGGGGGACTTTCTGTGCGGAGTTTGCATGTTCTCCCGATGTCAGCGTGGGTTTCCGCTGGGTACTCCGTTTCCTCCCACAGTCCAGAAACATGCACTAGGTTGATGGGAAATGTGAAATTGTCCAGTCGTCTCACAAGTCTCACAAAACGGACAATAAACGAATAGATAGATAGATAGAGATAGATTCTTTTCTTAAATATAGTATTACATTTTTTGATTAAATTGTCTACAAAGTCTAAGAAAACCTGCAATGCCGACTGTCTCTAGCAACAGTTCATCTCCACCATAAATAAGAATCTGTATGCATTTGAACGTATACATTACATCATAGAAACACATAGCTTTACTGCACAGTATACTTTTCACGTACATACACTGTCCAAGCACATGCACAGGTGTCCTGGATTTGCTCCATCAGCTTACACTAGTAACTGGTAAGTAAACAATTTATGGTTTGTTTTACAAACTCTCAAAAAGTGAATGTATTGCACTTTACATTATTCTGTCAGCTGATGTAAATAAAATAGGCCGGAGATCATTCCTGTAGCACTTTATCACTACATTCTCTACATTTCTTTATTTGACTGATATCTTTATACAAAACAATCGTTCTTGGACTATTTAGAACTTGTAGACGTAGCTTAATATTATTCGTGTAAAAATCTGGGGTTTTAAAATCTCCAAGGACTGTACATTTCTACTCTCATCTCTCATCTCTAATGTGACTCCAGTGATGCTTTACTGTAGCTGCAGTGGAATATATCAGCTTTCTATTTAGAAAGTAATCTGATTCAAGTTTAACTGGCTTTAATGTAGTCGAGTCCTTATTTATGTCCAGAAAAAGTCAAAGTTAAGCATGTATTGTTGGCCCAGCTGCATAACTTTCCCAAAACCTCTCATGAATAATTCAGATATGATTCAGAGAAAGACATTAAACTCTTGTGGTTTGTTGAGTTCAAGTCTAATTTTATCCATCTTAATCGAACTGTTATGGCTCTGTGTGTGATTCTACAGATGAAAGTGACCAACACAGTCCATTCTGGTTATAAGACAGACTGTGCAGCTATTCATTTTCGTTCTCAATTAAATGGTTTTAAGCAGTCATTGGTGAGTAAATGTGCATTTCATATATATTGTCCTGCGTATCATCGATAACAAAACTACATTTATGCATTATTTGTATTGCTCGTTTCACCATAGACGTTGTCACAAAGCAGCTTTAGGACCGACGGACCAAAAATTTTAAAAAAGACGAGCAAGCAAAGAGTGTCTGTGCAGAAAAAAACACTAATTTGAGCTTTTTAGTATTCAATTAATTCTCAGAAAGGGTCTGAAGCCATTTCTGGACTTATTGGTTTTGAAGAACCAGATTCTTGAATCTTGAAGGTTTGTTGGTAAATCAGTCGTGGTTTGCAGTTTTCCTTCCCAAGATGATTAAAAAACATACAAATGGAAGTAAAACATAATTTGTGACAAACAGGAAATATTAAATTATTGGTATGTGCATCTTTATTTGCATTGTTCATGGCAGAGCTTTTGCCTTTTTGGCTAAGAGTTTTGCACACCGGTAAAACACAGACCAGCTGAGACATCTGTGTCACGCAAAACTCCTTTTTATCTTCCCTATTCCCCAACAAAAACCAGAAGGTGGATTAGCCGCTCTGTATAGCACCTTGTGTGAGTGAGTTACTGTGTGTGTGAGTGTGTGTGTGTATGTGTGTGTGTGCAGTTCCCGCGATAAGCAAAACAACCAGAATTACTGGTGTAAGAAATCTCAACGTAGGTCTTAATACGATGGCTTGCAACACAAATAAAAACATGTGACCGTAACCTTGCACTATCCCGCTCGCTAAAACATGTAACAATACACCCCACATGTGTAGGAATCTCTCTAGATGTACAGTGCACCCCAATTATTACATGTTGATTCACACCAGATGACTTTCTTCCTCCTTTTTTCTCTTTCTCTTTTACTTCCAAATACTTCCATGGAATGGAGGGGGGGGGGGTGGTGGAGGAAAGAGCAGTAAAAGTATGAGATCAGTGGAAAAAGCCTGCTGAGCTTTGGGCCAAAAAACGTTCTCTTGTAATAGATTTTGAGAACAGAACCTTTTCACTGGACAGAGGATAACACTTGAGCTAATTCTGCTCATTGACCATAAGGGAACTGAACATCTCCAAAACAAACACAATAAGCATTTACTTTCCTGTCTACTGCTGGTAAGTTAATTTTAGAAAAGAAAGAAGACAAATGCTCCAATGCAATGTCGTTGCACACAAAATGTAAGCTTGATACCGGCTGACAGGTTGCACTTACGTCCACTAAAACCATTGGTCACTGGTCCTTTGGGGTTTTCTCATACCTTGATACGACACATCACCCATTTGCAATAGGTTACCGTTCTCTTTCATTTTTATTCCTGCACCTAATACGTACAACTTTCCTTCCAACTCATTTATTCCGTATTAGGATTTCGGCTCAAAATCAACCTTGTTTTCAGTCATGGAAAAGCTTCAGGCGTCAGGAACGACTTGCTAGATTTTCCTTTCTAAATGAAAACGATGTCGTTTACATTCTGCTAATTGAGTTGTCTGATATACACATCGGTATACCGATCACTTTTACTTTTAATTTACGAAATTATAATCCACAACATTGCAGACCGTAAAGGCCAGATCCATTTTCCACGTGTTTTACCATCTGCATCTGTATCTACAGCTGAAGGTTTACATAATCATGGGACACTAAAGAACTCGACACATTGGTGGCGCTCTTCCTCTTTCAGAAACAGGAACGGGGCTGGATTTTGTTATTTCTCCCATACAGCTGCCCCCATCTTGGCTGACAGTGAGGTCAGGCTGCTGCGTTAAACCTGAAGAGAAGCAGATGTTTGGAAAGCTCTTCCATTGTTCACTGAGAGTGCAATCAGGACATTCATCTTTGAAACCTACTCCGTCCATTTCTTTTACCGGCTTACAAACAACCGTCTCAGTGCAGCAGTAGGACTCTTGCATTTTTTTAAAACTGCTTTACATAGAATCGATGAAAGAGTAATTCTATACTGAAATCTCTTGTCCATCAGTGTTCGGCACTTGTCGAATCGTTTAGGCAGCTGTAAGTCCTCATGGATGCATCTGCACGAAAAGATCTGAACGCTTTGTCACATTCTTCATGACTTTCTCAAGATTAAATGACGAGCATCTGGGAACTGCTTCTTCAGATCTCTGTACAGATGTACGATCGGGTTTAAAGTTCTGTCTTAGAACTCGGGCCTCTCATTAACATCCAGTCTTGACTTTTAAGCTTCTGGACATTTTTGCATTCACATATCATTGCGTCTATGAGTTTATGTTTACAGACTAAACTATGACGAATTTCCATTCATAATTTCTCCGTTACTGCTTTGGGAGACTTTATGAAATAATATAAACCATCCAACTGTGCTCATGTCAAACGTGGTGATCACTTAAAAGATTATTTCATTATTAAGATAAGCCAGAAGTAACCTATACATTTTCTATCAATCACAGTTCTGTATTTGGTGTTTATATGCCATTTATATGAAATAGCTTTTAATGGTTGAATATAAAGGAAGATGAGTGTTGGCTTCATACATGTAAAGATTGGTGATTAGTGGTTGATCACTTTGTGTCAAATTGTCAGATATTTTAACAATTGCTTCAAAAAGAACTCTTGTTAACACGATACTGTAAATACTGACTATGCTTGAGAGACACTACGATGGTCAGATGAGTCCATCTTTACTCTTGGTTTGGGGTGATAATCTAGGTGTGTGTGTGTGTGTGGGTGTGTGTAACGTAATAATCTGATCAGGGATGTCAGGAAACCCTACTTAGATCAATCCGTTGCTGAACATGCATGATTTTTACATATTTTTACATTTCAATGCTTTAAGCTCTTTATGATCAGGTCCAGTTACCGTCCAAATATCCAAGTCCATATAGAAATAATAAACCAACGCTCCTGCCAGGATGTTCCAATAATAATAATAACAATAATAATGATCCCCTCCCCTGAATACTGTATATATGTAGGAAATCGTAGGATATTTGTTTGCAATGTTTGCAATTGTAAGCCCTTCCATTCTAGATACTTCCGATAAATGGTGGCTGTAGGATTATGTATGAAGATGCAGAGATCCAAACTAATGAAAAGTACTAATTAAAAACAAGAAGTTGCTTCTAGATGCTTGAATGCTCCCTATTTATGTTTGTGCTAAGTGTATTGATACGATATGTTTGTGCTCGTCTGTGCAGTGATTTATGTAAAAAAAGAAGAAGAAAAATACAATACTACTGTACAGCATAACAACAAAAGTAACACAATTACAATCAATATCTATTTAACAAAAATATATATAAATAAATATGACAATATAGAATGAATAAAAAAATTACATATAGTCAAATATTGTCACAAATTTGCAGAAATATTAATATAAAAGTGAAATACAACTTTACATGAAAAAAATAAGATTTTAAATATTTATAAACACTCTATTAAACTCTAATGAACACACACTAGGGGGCAGCAGTGAGCACACGTGCCCTGCACAGTGAACACCCCTAGCCACAGCGCCCAGGGAGCAGTTAGAAGTTTGGTGCCTAACTCGAGGGCACTTTGGTCGTGAACTTTTTGACTTTCTGACTCGAACCGACAACCTTCTGATCACAAGCCCGGTTCTGTGACCGCCGGGACGTTCCACCAAACAATACGAATAAAAGATTATAACGCATGACTATAGAATGACCACTTGGCACATGGCAGCGATGGCTAAGTGATGATTACGATACTGGGCTAAAGATCAGAATAAAGACCAGAAGGTTGCCGGTTCAAGCCTCACTGCCAGGCTGTCACGGTTGGGCCCCTGAACACGAGGTCTTTAAATTTCAATCACTTCAATTATAATTGTAAGTGTATCTAGGTGTCATAAGTTTGTATAACTTCTTTGCGCATTGTGTCTAAGGGTTTTATTATAAAAGTGAAAGGGTGAGGGCTTGATTTAGGACATAGGCCTACACTTCTGCTGTATGTTGGAGCAGTGATATGGACTAGAGGATGGATGGATGGTGAGGTGCTGCTCCTCCTCCTCTTCAGAGCTCTACTCACTACATGGACATTAATGCGCTCCGTGGATCTGCGCGCTGGACGGACGCACCTTGCCACCTCTCTTATCCACCATTCCTGCATGAAAGAGTCGTTTGGAGGTTCTAATCTCACCCATTTCTACTCCCCTGTACCTCATCTCTTTGCACGGCTTACGTGCGTGAGCACCTTTAACCATGGCGCTAAACGGGCGTCGTTTACTGGCTCTTCTGCTTTGCGCGGCCTGGACTGGACTACTTGCTCAAGCACCAAGGACCAGACACCCGTTTAATGGTAAATACAGCTCGTCTTGTCTTCTTGTTGGTGCTATTGATGGATGGGAAGCGGGTTTGTCGCTGTTTTGCGGTGCGTAACAAGTTTCCGTGGTGCAGGTCCGGTGCGTAAAACGGTTTTGGGGGGGGGGGGGGGGGGAAGGCTTCGTTTGTGGATCAGATAATGTAGCCAACTAGTCACTTGTTTATATAAAAAACGTAGAGTCCTTATTACACAACATTCTGGTCAGGATCGCGGTGGGTTTGGTAGCTTGAGGAATCATTAGGGATGGCTGAGAAACTACAGTTACAGATGTACTGACACTTCATTCCATTTGGCTCTCGTGTGTGTGTGTGTGTGTGTGTGTGTGTGTGTGTGTGTGTGTGTGTGTGTGTGTGTGTGTGTGTGTGTTTTCAACCACTGAAAGCTATACATGCATTGTATGTATGTATGTATGTATGTAAGTGTGCATGTAAGTAAGTATGTAAGTAAGTAATTAAGTAAGTAAGTAAGTGTGCATGTAAGTAAGTAAGTAAGTAAGTAAGTGTGCATGTATGTATGTATGTAAGTAAGTAAGTAAGTAAGTAAGTAAGTGTGCATGTATGTATGTATGTAAGTAAGTAAGTAAGTAAGTAAGTGTGCATGTAAGTAAGTAAGTAAGTGTGCATGTATGTATGTAAGTAAGTGTGCATGTATGTATGTATGTATGTGTGTATATAAGTAAGTAAGTAAGTAAGTAAGTAAGCAAGTAAGTAAGTAAGTGTGCATGTAAGTAAGTAAGTAAGTGTGCATGTATGTATGTATATAAGTAAGTAAGTAAGTGTGCATGTATGTAAGGAAGGAAGTAAGTCAGTAAGGTGCATGACTGTATTGTACAATGTATAATTCTTTATGCTCTTATGCCTTTATTTATCAGACAAATGATGTTTTTTAAATGTTTTTTTTGCATACTGCTATCTTTTTAATTACGTAAAATGTAATAAACCTTTGCTAAAAATGACCGTGATGCCCCATGCATGTTCACTAGGACACAGGTCTGCAGGCAGGTCAGTCAAGCACATCTTAACTTCCATTGGTATAGGCCTACTGAATGAGGCCGGGCTCCGTCTAGCTAAGGGACCTCATCCGGTCAGCAACTTCGATCCCAAAATTAAAACCTTGTTGTAGCCTTTTATACCAACATGAGCACCAACAAAACATTTTGGGGCCAGCTGTCGGCTAGTGGTTATGGTATCGGACTAGTAATCCAAAGAACTCTGGTTCAACCCTCCCTACAGCGAGGTTGCTGCTGTTAGGCCCTTGAGCAAGGCCCTTAATGTCCATTTGTTCAGACTATGTACTGTAATTGTAAGTCGCTTGCTTGTCCGTTGGTTCATCTTACATGAGCTGGTTCCCAGAGATCTTGGAAGCCCTGTTTCATTGGTTTGATGTTTGAGTGTCTCTTAAATGACAGCAAAGTTATACAGAAAAGGGGGTTTCTAATATGCATTTCGGGGGCCTTAAATCCATTACAACGGTGCTGTTAAACCGTTAAAAACATAATTATTTTATTATTGTACTTTTTGTCAGTTAAATTACAATAATTGCCTTCGACCCTGGGTTACTCTGTGGACCGCTACCGATCCCCAGAGTATCTCAGCAATTACATTTTACGGGGTAGGTTG